>PVLD010036620.1:0-10836 GCA_004027595.1 Dinomys branickii
ACATGCCTTAGATGTTCAAAATGTGTTTTAGAACAAGTTAGGAGGAAACTAAATTTCAAGTGGACTTCTCACACAAACTGGTGTAAAGGAAAAGCAAAAGCAGGCCCTCAGAAGTACCAGAACTGTGAGAACTGTGATCACTAGTGTCAACTTGACTGGATTGAGAAATGTCTAGCAGATTAGTAAAATACACTTCAGGATGTGGCTGTTTAGGTCATGACCTTCGGTTACTTCTGGTCCTTTTCTTCTTCTTTCCTGGCACTGTTTTCCCACTCTACTTCTCTACCACCATGAACTAAGCATATTTCATTCACCACATCCTTCTGCCATAATGTTCCTGCTTTGGAGGCAGCCAGCCATGGACTGAATCCCCTGAAAATTTGACCCAAATTATGCCTCTCCTACTTTGAATTCTAGCTATGAAGTATTGCGACCCAGCAATGGGAAAGCTCACATAGAAAGCAAAGCAAAATCTCTTCTTATCCTTTTCTATCATGATACTACTGCTAGGATGCTAGGTACCACAGAGAATGTTAGGAAATGAGCAGCACTGACAATGATAACAATGATTGCAGATTCTCCACAGCTCATGAGATGTTTTTATATGAATGAGCAAAACTCTCCAATATATCCTACAGGGAAGTTACAAGGAAGAAATAAAAGCAACCCGTTCCAATATATGGAAACAGGTCTTCCTGTTAGGAAATACTGGTCGGCACCTAGTCTTTGTAAAAATCCCCTATGTCCACATGCCTTTATTGCATTTTAAATCAATGATCAGGCAGATACCTCCTTGTCTGAACTTCCACAACACCTGTGTATGCCTGTAACCATGTGAATCATTTTATATTAATGTCTCATGTTTCTGCCTGCTGCTTACCTCAAAGAGGGAGAGGAATGAGGCCCTCTTTGTGACCAGTGCCTAACAGAATAAATGAATAAAATTTGCTTTTTATATTAGCTTCACAAAGGATGGATCAGTGGCCACCAATAATCCCTGTTCCTAAAGTCTCCCAGGAAATGATTTTCTATTTTTTCATCTTTGAACAAAAATGTATCCCTGGCATTTTAACCTTTTCTTACACAGTTTTTTCAGCTTTCCTCTCAATTTTGCCACCAGGTTTTCAGGCACAGGACTTTACCTTTTCCTTTGAGCAAAGTCTTAGTGACAAGGAATATATTTAATCTCACCATTGCATGAGTATATTTACATCTACCCTGAGGAAGTGCTTGATACTATCTCTAAAATTTAACCCTTCCTCCCCACTTTGAATCTGTGTCAGGCCTCCTGATGTACCCTGATACACCAAAGGCAATCTACGATGGGTGACATTTTAGAAAGCGTTTGATATCCTTTGTCCCTTGCCTTCTTTATTTCTCCACCTAAAACAAGACCAGGAAAGGATTTTCACTAATGAAGAATAATTATTTTAGAAACATAAATGAGACTATTGACTTGCTTAATTTAATAAATCTTTATTGCAGTATTTTCTAAAGAATTCTATGGATCATTTCCAGGGACACTCTTAGTAGATAAAAGCGAGATCTCAGGTTAAAAGTTGCAGGCTCTATCCACTAACCTATCTGAGCCTGCCCAATATATTTTATGTTTCAAAACAATTAAAAGAGGGCTGGGGATATAGCTCAGTGGAATAAGCGCTTGCCTAGCAAGCGCAGGGTCCTGAGTTCGAAACCCAGTACCAAAAAAAAAATTAAAAGAGATGATTTTGAATGCCCTCACCAAAAAGGGAAAATGTTTAAAGTAATAGACATGCTAACTACTCTGCCTTGGTCATTATTGTATAATGTGTGCTGTACAAAGATCCAAACATCTTGTTATGCCCAGAAATATACACAACTATTATGTCTCAATTAAAATTTAAAAAAAAGTTGAGGGAAGGGAATATGATTGACTACCTTTGCAACCAGTGAGTTAACTTAAACAGGTTTATTTCCTACAGGATTTATCAGAGTTCTCATGTCATGACATATATTCAAAGCTTGAAGACAGACAGGACTGCAGCTTGAAGATTTTCCCAAACTTATCCTGCAAGGGAAGTTTTTTCCTCTGAAAAGTCTCCAAGGAACAAATTTACTCAGCATGCCTTGGGAAATGATTCTGTATTCAACAACAAAAAATACCTGGAAGATTTACTTTGTCACTTACTTCAGGTCATTCAACATTTTCTTTAAAAAGGGCCCTACAGTAAATATTTCAGATTTTACCAGTCATATCACAGCGTATCTATTGCAATGACTCAAATTTGCTTTGTAGAACATAAGCAGACAATAGACAATAAACAATAGGTTGGGAATGGCTGTGTTCTTATGAATTTTGTTGGCAAAAACAGGCTGTGGACCAAATGTAGTTCACAGACCACAGTTTACCAACCTCTGATCTGTATTAGGGCCAAATAAGGAAGAAACAGAAGTGGGAAGTGGGAAAAACGAAAGGAACACTAATTTAAAAATTATACAGGAAAAAGGAAGAAAATATGTTTTTAAAAAGGCTATGATGAAACAGAGTATCATAAGATGATATGCTCATGGAATGATTCCAGACATATGCACATATATGTGGACTCACATACCATTCTCACAGAAAGAAACAGAAGAAAGTGTCATACAAGTAAAAGCAAATGTCAACATATGGATGCAATTCCATGCATGTGTTCACATTTTAAAACAAACATATGGAAGATTATTGCAATAAGTTATTGAAAGTATTTAATTTTTAATGTTTATGAGCTAATTTTTCAAATATTATTTTCCTCATATTATTGAAAAGTGACTTCCTATTTCTTAAAAACCATGTTGCATTCTATTTTTACAGAAAACGTAGTTTTATTGTCAAATAGTATTTTTTTACTTATAACCTATAAAACTTTTGTCATCAAAAACTTGCAATCCCACTTTCAAAGTTGAAAATGCAGCTTTCACAGAGATTACCTTGGACCGTTGGTTCATTTAAACAGAGAATTAGATTGAGCCTGAGGTCGAAAATATCCTTACTTTGACCTAAATATCTTAGAGGATTCCATTCTTTACTTAGAAGAGTCAAGTAAAAAATTGCTGGGAAAACATGCCTTGTCTGAGGAAAACCTTCTTCCAACTGGGTTGCAATCAGTAATGTTATGAACTTGTTATTGTTTGCTTTGCACTGGTTAGTTCTCTGCCATCAGCCACAAACTTTTCAAGGACATCTGAAATGCGAAAAACTTCAGCACATTTACTTGTCGTTTCAGTGATGTGAGAAAAAGATACAAGAGCTTTCACATTGCATTTTATTTGAAGAAACTGTTGATTCGTTCTGATATGTGGATAGTACTGAAAGTTACATTTGACAAAAAAATTATATTTTAAGTTATCCTATTACTGGGAAATAAGTGCTTTTCTATAACTGTGGAAAGAGCATAGTGCCTTTCTGCAGTGTTTTGCTAAACAGCAGCTATGGGTTCTCAGACCATCTCCTCTAAGTGTACATGTACTTGCTTCCCCTTCACCCTAGCTCTTTCATTATTTAAAAATTGCATGCCACATAATTTTGCTATTCCCAGTGTCCAAATATCAATTTCATTTGCTACAGGTTGGATGTGTTTGGGTCCCACACCTAGGGGAAAATTTCACCATATGCAAGAAAACTTACAAAAATAAATGGAAAATCTAATCACAGCCCTGGGTTCACATTAGTATTCAGCCAATAGTGTTGCATCTCAAGGGGTCAAAGTTGAAAGTTTAAGCATTACCTAATCCAAATTCTTTTCACAAAGAAGTGACTTGTGCAAGGCTTTATGACTTATTTGTACAAGAGGACAACTCAAATCAAGATGTCTCCAGGATCCTCTCCATTCTCCTGTAACACTGCTCCCATAATTTCATGTTCCTTATTCTCCATGTTCTTAATTCCACAGTTAAATCCATTCATTCATCTTAAATTATGTACTGTTAGCATGGAACGCACATCCTGTGATGCCAGGGTTAAGATGATATGTACATCGTCTTATATATATATATATATATATATATATAATGGATGAAAAGTCACAGTCTTGGTAATGAGTCACAGAATAATCTGATAGTCTTTGTAAAGCATAATGCGGTTGGTGCTATGGGAATATACAGGAAAGGGCAACCCGCTGTTGTTGGATTTATATGTTGTAGAAATTTCCTTTCAGTAGCACTTTAGCCATAACAGATGAATCACATTCTTTAGCTTACTAGTTTCTGAATGATCAGTATGCACTTCTTATACTTTACAATCTTCATCCATTTAACCTATGCTTATTCAGTATGTACACTTTATATACAAAGTGATAGAATGTAAGCCACAGACTTCATAGTCTTTTTACACTAAAGCACTTTCCAGCTGGAGAAGAAAATAGCCATCAATTTACCTCAACACAGCCTGTGAGAAATATCTAAGTAAGTGGGTGCGAAGGAGGAAAGAGGTTTTTAACTAAGAAAAAATATCTAGATAAGAATGTCTTCTGAAAAAGTGAACAAGTAGAAAATCCTGGAATTAAGGAACTTTAGTTTATTTCATGAATGTAAGCATATTTTTTCAGAAAAAGAATTGGTATAATTGAATGAAAAACTAAGGCTGTGTACCCCACCATTTAGACATAAGCAGTAATATTTTGTTTTTCAATTTTAACTTTATTTTAAAAAATTGTGTTCATATTGTAAATAACATTTTGTCATACAAAGGTAACATTTGATAATTATAAGCATTTTATTGCATTTAATCCTCACCGAATAGGTGATTTTAGAGTAGTGTAGATTACATAAATAGCATTAAATTTTGTGCGCTTAAATGAAATTTTATTTACAAAGACAGGATGGGTCACAGTTTGCCAACCCCTGGTCCCAACTGTTCCCTATGGAATATCTTTCCACTTCATTTTGTAACATCTGTTACCTGCTGGCTTCTGCGGCTTGGCTGCAGTCTCTCCTGGGCAGGAAAGCGCTCACCTCGGTCCTCTGCCACCACTGCTGGCCTCCGCACTAATCTATCCTCTCATCCAGTTCTCCTTGCACTTGTCATTTTGCATCTATAATTAACATACATTTACTTTGGTGAGGACTGGATCAACTGATGTATGGAAGGATTTCAGAAGAATACTGAGAATTATGACTGTTTTTCAAACATGTAGGAACTAGTCTTCCCAACCTGCCTTACCTCTTCTCCTTTTGATATTAATCAGCCAACACTCAGCACCCACTATATGCCAAGCACTGTGATAGGTACGAGCAGGTATGAAAAGATGAATAAAATCTGGTTCTGCTTTTAAAAACAAAAAAAAACAAAAAAAAAAAACCATACATTTAATGCATTAAATTAATTCCTTATATGTGCCATTACATTTGTTTGCAAGATTTTACTATTTTAATTAGCACAATAATGAATATTCTTGGAAATAAACCTTGGTTTGAATTATTGATTGTTTTATATTCCTAGAACTTGAGTTATTAGGTCATACGTTAAGTTTTTGATACACACAGACCATTTACCTCCCGGAAAAGCATACCTGTTTTAATCCAATAAAAGAGTTACCAGAGGCAATAAAGTAGTAACCTGTAAAAATTCTTTCAGAGACACAAATGAGTATCATATCATTAGAATCATTTGTGTTCTTTTGGTATATATCAGGTTTAATAATATATGGTGTTTACCTATATGGACTTTTCCACGAGTTGTTTATTCCTGTGCTAAGACCAATAACAAATATTTAGGAATACTGCTTTTTTCTTTTTTTCCCAAAAAGCTTGTATCCATTAAGATAATTAAAATGGTTAAAAGCAACGCTGCTTCTCTTCCTCTGTAGAATTTGTTTCTACTGCTTCATAAGAGAGAATATAAATTTTTATCTTCTTTTCTACCCCAAATTTTAGCCAAACATGAATGCAATCTCATCACATGTCATTGATCTGTTCAGCTTTCCTATTTTTCATGATTTAGTCTTGGTCAGATATCTGTGTCTAAGAATCTATCCATTTCTTCTCAATTATCAAATTCGTTGTGAAATAGTTGTTCATAATAATCTGTAATGATCCTTTTTATTTCTGTAGTGTTAGAGGTAATGCTTTCCTTTTCATCTCTGATTTTAATTGAGTTTTTCACTCCCTTAGTCTAGTTACTTATCTACTTTATCTTTTCAAAGAACCAGCTGTATGTTCCCTTGATATTTGTAATTTGTAGTGTCTATTTCATTTATTTTTTGCTCTGATCTTTATCATTTTCCTACAGATTTGGTGATCCGGCTTGTTCTTAGGTTTTTAGTTCCTTAAGGTAAGACTGTTTATTTGAGATCTTTCTAGTGGATGCTTGGAGTCATCTTGGAGGGCCTGGTGCTGGGCTGCAAGACAAAGCTCTATGCGAGCACTTATTTCTTACTCTCTGTTGATGAAGTCCTGCTCCCCACTCCATTTTGTAGGTTTGGAAGAAGGGCGTTGGAGGCAATTACTTCTTTGCTTATCAGCCTAACACATTCCCGGCCACTCAGTCTACAGGCGTTGTCCTGGCAGTTGGGGTGTGCAGTTCTATCATTGGTTTCATCATAGTAGGCCTGATAATACGTATGAAATCTAAAGCCTGAACTTATTTCTCTCTCTATCCTTCAAGACGATGATTCTCTCAAAGCTGGATTACATAGAGTTGGGAGAATGGTGACAAGGATAACTGTCTTTCCTGTCTTCTTCAGTGTTCCGTTGTTTTGTTATACTAAAGGCAGGTGCTGTGGTCTCGCCTGATTTTGTTAGTTCTGTGCTACTACTTTGGTGTTTAATAACTATACCTCTTGGTGGGTGTACTGGCAAACCTATGGCACGCGAGCCACCGCGGGCTATTTGTTATCACGGGAAGCTCTAAAAGGTTCGCCATCACTGGTTGTGCAGAGACTGCTGGAGGCTCCCTCACTTGCCCTTTTGCTCCACCCTTTCCCTTTGTTGACACTATAAACACTTACTTGGCTCTGCTGTTGGCCGTGCTCTGTTTCCAGGTTTGCTGCTGGCATAGTTACTTTATAAAACTATGGTATGTATTGCCCCACCCTAAAATAATATATTTTCAAGGGAGACATTTTAGAAAATTGAGAAAGGTACAAACTAGAAAATATGAACACCTAAATCTAACTATTCAGTCTTAATGCTTGGGACTATAAAATTAGAATAATAACTACTCATAATATATGTATACTTCTTTACAATATGTATAGTTTATATATGTATACATATAAATCAATTTGTGTTTAATCACCAATACACCATGAACATTTCCCAGTGTAATTATGTTTTGATAACTTTAATTATCATTAATATCATAAGATTGCATTGGAATATCACAAACTATTTTCATATGGTTGCCAGCTTCAACTATTGAGAATTTTGGCTTTGGTATAAATTTTCTACTTGTTTGGTTATTCTTGATTGGAAAAATTTTAATCATTGGTTAAATGTCTTTTAATGATAGCTTTTTACTTAGTTTGTTTTGTATTTTATGTTACTATGAGCAACATTATATGGTATAATATGGTCCTGCGTTCGGTCTGCCTTCTCCTTTTGCTTGTATTTTTGCCTTTCTCTGCAGTTTACCCAGCCAGGCCCTGCGTAACAAGGAGTAGTGTCCAGCAGGTATAGCAACACAACGCTGCTTGCGTACTATATTCGTAACTCAGCTTTATTTCTGCTTCTTGCCTGCAGTTTCCTTCTCCTCTCTCATTGTCTTCTTTGCTTTTCCCTGCCCGTTCAAAGCACCAACTGCCTTTTGGTTTATATTAGCCCTTTTTTCTCACTTGTGTGTCTCATCTTCTAATATGTTCTAACAACTTTGCCCCTCGATATATTTACATCAATACAGAGGGTCTGGATCAGAAAGTCACTAATAAATAAAGGTCATTTAGACAGGCTGGAGGCTTGTGGCTGGCTTTTGCAAGACTACTTTTGGATCAAGAGCTAGTCTTTGATGAAATTTTCTGTGCGCATGGAAATTAGGGGATGTAATAAAAAGTACAGCAAACCATGCTTTGTGTGCTTGCTAAAAAGGTGATTGTAGATGCAGCAGGCATTCAAATTATGATGTTAATAAAGGATCTTATTTTATTCAAATGTTGTTTTATGGAAACAGTAATTCTGTATAATTAGTTTGTAAGCAGCTGCTGTGTTAAGATTTGTTGTTATTGTAATAGCTTTTTTTAAAATGTGGTACTAGGAACTGAACCCAGGGCCTTCACACTGAGCTCCATCCCAGCCTTATATTTAATTTTTATTTTTAAGACTGGGTCTTGCAGAGTTGATAAGATGCTCAGGCTGGACGCAAGCTTGAGAATCTTCACCCTCCTGAGGGGCTGGGATAATTTAAAATTTTAAAGTTTCTCCTATTAAATTTCCGTGTATATATTTTCTAAAAACTGTGATTTTTCCTCCAGATTTCTAGTGTCTGCATCTCATTTCTTTCTACTGGTGCTTAGTACTGGATTAGTACTCTAGAAACAAATTGAAATATAGCTGGTATAGAAGGCAGTCTTGTTACTGACTTCAGTCAGGTTGCCTTTGCGTTTAGTAGTGAATGTACTATTGGCTGCTGAATTGAGACACATACTCATCATTGTAGTATGAGAGCATCTATTTTAATTTACAAATAATTACTATTAAAATCCACATTGAATTTAGTGCCATTTTATCATCTAATGAGTTAACAATTTGATTATTCCTTTACTAATTGGCAAAAATTATTATATTCTATTTTGTCTGACTCAGTGGCTTATTTCTGTTTATATTTTCATGAGAGAGATTTAGTAATTCCTTTAATCTTTCTGATTTTGATCTTTTCCTTATGTCCATAGAAAATATAGTTGCAATTATTTATCCAATGTATCTTTTGAGCAGAAGAGATTTTAATCTTTCTCTTTTTTCATACATTATGATTTAATGCTTTCTTGCATTTAATTTATCCATGTGTGGTAGATTTCACAATAGTTTGTTGCCTTCCTATAAGAGCATTATATATCCAAGCCCAGAGCCTTGTGATTTTTGGAAATGCCCAGTGAGAAGAGTATATATGTCTTTATCCATGGATGTCAAATACCAGTGCATTAGTTCATTAGGCTAATATAATGTCAATAGACAGTTTATACATTATGGTTGAGCAGAAGTGAGAAAAAATATTTCATCTGTTTCAGTCTTTACTTCTTCCCATGAAATGAGGACTATCT
The DNA here is from genome assembly GCA_004027595.1 of Dinomys branickii. NCBI lineage: Eukaryota > Metazoa > Chordata > Mammalia > Rodentia > Dinomyidae > Dinomys > Dinomys branickii. The sequence goes on from PVLD010036620.1 coordinate 9,210, forward strand.
GTTTCCACAGAGCAGCTGCTCTTTCAGAGTGGCCCTTGAATGAAGAAGACACATGAAACAGAGCCTCAGCCACTACAGCCAAAATTTAACATAAGTGAAAACAAATATTGGCTGCTAGATATTAGAAGTTAAAAGTTGATTTTTACCATGATAAGCTAAAGCTGAAAATGCAGAGAATGTGTCTTTTCGAAAAGATCTCTCTGGTTAACTAGTTTTTCTAGAAGGTTCCTAATTTAGCTATAGAATCAAACTAAGTATTTGTTATGTTGTTTTCTGAACCACTCCCGGATCCGACTAATTCAGGAGAAGCATTCATGCAACAATCTTAGACCTGTTTGTTGAGGAAGAAGACAAGGAGGTAAGTGGCCCAAGGGGCCCATCCCCCCCCCACAGTCTCGTCCCTGAGTTGTAGATAGTATACAAGGTATGTGTATTATGTCAATTATGTTTTATTAAATCACATTTTATTTGCTGCTTCCAGTTTATCAGTTGCTTAGCAAAGAGTACCACAAATGTCAAGTTCTGGTCACAATATCACCAAAAACTATGAGCAGACACTACAGTAATACAAAAGTGTTTACAATCAGAAGAATTATTTTTCTTTTTTTATTCATAAAGCATATGGTGGTAAGTGGGATCATAGATATTATTGCCTTGACTGTTCTAGTTCATATAGGAAATCCAAGTATATGTATAAATATTAAAACATTTTTAACACTAGGTTTCACTGACCAATGATAGAGTCCTTTGATTCCTGTGCACATGTAACATTGCTTTCTAAATCAAAGCATAACATCTAAAATTAAATGCAGTAAATATTATTTTGAGCTGTTCTCCAAGCAAGATGAGAAAATCACACACTTCAGAATGTTTCCCAAACACTTGCTTAAATTTCAAGTCTTTTTTTCCCTAGGAAAAGTTTTCTATTACTACATCTTTTGTTACTGTTATTATTTCTGTTCCATTTCTTTTTAACACATCTTCAGATACATGATTGTCTTCATTGACAGATTTCTGTTCTCTGGCCTTCACATTTATAATTGCTTTTTTTTCTTCCAACCTAATGGACAAAATTCAAATTTTCCTTCATTTTCAATGGTTTTGTAGTATCAATTTTCCTCACTAGTATTTCCAATATCAGACACACATGTAGAATCATCATAATCCCTCCCTACTGTGAGAAACTCAGAGAGTAAATAAGATCTAAAATGTGTAATAGATATTATGAAATGGGAAGAAATTGTTAAAAAGGAGTAACGAACTAGGATGGGGGAAAGGGAAAAGGAATGGAAAAGGGAGAAAAAATTAAAATTAGTTATACTATTAGTGTCTCTTCATTCATAGAAAAGGAAGGTTTGCGCTTGTATGGATTGCAGAATTTGTCTTGTACTCTGAGTAACTATTTTTATTTATTTATTTATTTATTTATTTTTATTTTAGAAACATAAAAGTACAAAAACATATTGACAAACAGACACCCATTATCATAGAAAATAGTACAGTCACAACTAATCTATAGACAAGGTGATATGGTCTCAACAGTTGTTGTTGCTTTATCCATTGATATCTTCGAATTGTAGATGTATGGACCCATATACAGACATGCAAATTTAGTCAGACAGTTGAT
>PVLD010036621.1:0-10836 GCA_004027595.1 Dinomys branickii
GTTCCAGAAGCACTACCATGCAAATAAAATCAGGTTTGTGACAGCTTTATAAAAACAATGAGGTCATCCCCACAGAGAACAGATCAGAAAACTACAGGAAGCCAAGACTTGGGATTTGTCACCACTGGGAGTGGTGATGCAGGCCTGTTAAGCCAGAACTAGGGAGGCTGACACAGGAGCATGGCCATGAGTTTGAGGACAGCTTGCTCCACATAGTGAGTTGCAGCCCAGCCTGATACACAGATAGATCCTGTCTCAACAAACAAACATTCAAACCAAATAACCACACTGTATGATCATCCTGTCTCAGCTTCAAATGTTGTTGATATTAAAGGCATGAAAGGGTGGGAGAGCAGTGGGCAGAGAGCAAGACTCACCCCCTCTGTGATGCACTTCCACCGCCCTTGGCCAACCACCACCATCGCCACGCAGTCGTGTCTGAGGAGGAGCCCAAAGAGGGTGTGAAGATGGAGAACGACCAGATGAATCTGAACATGGTGGGGCAGGATGGCTCGGGTGTGCTCTTCAGGATCCAGGCACACTCCCCGGGCAAGCTGATGAAGGCCTACTGTGAGAGGCAGGTTTTGTCAATGAGACAGATTAGATTCCGGTTCGATAGTCAATCCATTACAGAAACAGACACCAGCGCAGCTAGAGGTGGTGGGTGAAGACACCACTGGAGTGTTGCAGCAGCAGGTGGGAGGTGCAGGCTCCAGAGGGACTGCTCTATACTCTGCACTTGCTGTGGAGTGTGAGCACATGACCAAGCTGATCACGAGAGTCTGCAGAAGCCAATGACAGTCACGGAACAACCGGCCTCTGTTGGGTGCACTTCCAGTGTGCCACGAAACTGCATTGGCAGAGACATGCCTACAGCTTAAATTGGGCCAGATTGTTTTTTGATTAGATAAAATGAGTTGTGAGGGTTTTTTTTCAGTTTTGCTTTTTTTCTCCCTTCCCACGCATTCTTCCCCAAGACTTGCTGAATGTGGGCTCAATCTGTAGCCAGGTTCTCAGCCCAAAGTTGAGATTGCTTAGGAGCGGCCTGCCGTAATCACATAGACAGCGTGCGTTCTCCCAGTGACTGCGGCTGTGGGCCGAGGGCGCAAACTCTGAGTGACTTGTAGGCACAGGTTCCTAGTGTGCTAAGTATTGCAAGTTTGGCCTTTGTCCAACAGGCGGTAAAGTTGGAGGGAGAAACCGGGCTGGTTCTGTAAGATAAAACTCTGCAGTGAGTCCCTCAGCAGTGTGGCCCAGGGCTCTCTGCCCCGATCATGTCCTCTGGGGCCCCGAAGCCCAGGACATTATCCCTCTGTTCACTACCCGGCGAAGGGTACATGGGCAAAGACTGGCACAACAAAAACCAGCTTTTTCCCTTTCCATAACCTAGAATAAAGTAATTACCACATTTCTCATTCAGCAATTGTATTGTGGCCTCAGACTTCTAGGATTTGGGTCTGATGAATGACTATGGTCTCCTTATAGATAAAAGATTGATTTTCCTGAATTTGCAGTTACATTATTGTGTAAAAGAACTACTTCAAATGTGGTTGCAAAAGAAACCCATGGAAGGTGATGTTGGGTTCTTCTCACGGGTGTGTGCTCCACCGCTTGATGTCATGCATTAGTGCGGCGACCCCGGTTCTGTGACATATCTTGGGTGCTCTGCCAGTTAGAATGGTCACAGTTCTGCCTGTTGTCCTTCTCCAAAGCTCCGTGGCTGCTTGACAGCCGTTCTGTGACTTTCCAGTCTCCTGACAGTGATCCGCCATCTCTCGCTCGCTTGGAACCGTGCAAAAGGTGTCCTTTGCTTTGTTTTGCCTTATGGGCTCAGGGCGGGTGTTTTCTGCTATATTGTGTTTATTCACTGATGTGTACATTATCTGTTGTCCTTACTACTGTGAACAGTAAATACAGTTTGGTAAAAAATAAATTAAAGGCATGAATGACAACTTCTCACTCAATAGTGACACATAAAGTCCAATGCTATCAGTGAGCGCAAGAAAGGACACTTACTCTGTGTTGTCACAATTCGTAAAGAAATAGTGTGTGTCCAGTGGGATCAAATGAGGGGACTGGCTTGAGAAGGGTTAATCTAAGCAGGGAGCTGCTGCAGAGCTGAAGTGCAGCACCTGTGGGCAGACAATGGGGTCACTCATTTCCTAGTCTCCTTGGGCAGGTTGGAGAGGAGGAAACATGGGTGCAACTCCAAGATGCGGACATCCTAGTGGATCTGACCTGTGGCCTTTGCCTGTTGGGTCAGGATTCTGCCCACAGGGACATCTCCCAGGCAATCCACAGGCCGTGGCCAGGGCTTTCAATCTGAAAGACAATAACTGGAGGCTGAGGAAACTTGAGTTTGAGTTAAAAAAATCAGCTCAGGAATTGAGGTAAACTGAACTGACAAGATCTAGTTGCCTTTTGTTTTGGTTCTTTCCGTGTTTTCTGGCACTCGTGGTCAACCATAAACCTTTGCCCCAAGGTGCCTCTCTGTTCCTTGTTTTGTTTTGCTCTGTCTGTGTACAGTGTGGTGTCACTGCAGCCCCAGGAGAGCAGCCTTCCCCTGGGCAGTGAAGCACTTTGTCCGCACAGCCAAGGACCAAACACTGAGTCTTCTCATTCCACCCATGAACAGTGTCAAGGATTTTGGTGTCAGCTTAGCCCAAAGTCTTCCAAGGAACAAGTTTGTCCCGTTTCTCTTACAATGTTCCTTGCCTGTGCCACAGGACTGATAAGGAAAGGGCAACTCCATTTTCTGTTTTCAACTTCATCTTAAGAGAAGTCATCTAAATTTCACTTAACCTGTAGTTCATCCCAGTTGCCTTGGTTAACAACTCAGCAGAGCTTAGTGATGATAAAACGGGAACAGAACACACAGGACAAATTGGAAAGTGGGCTACAAGTTAAACTACAATGATCATTTGAAATTTGGTTCTCTGACCTTCTGGGAGAAATAAACGTTGTGAACATTCCCAAAACAAGGTAATGGTTACTATAGAAACCTAAGATGTATTTAAATTGAAGGTGAGACCCAGATCAGCACGGACATCGTCTCTGGCTCCTTGTTAGAGACTGTCCCACAGCAGGCTACTCAAGCTTTTTCATTTATGCCTGTGGCTTTTCTTGTGAGTGCCTTTCTTGAAGGACTTGCTTGCCATATCAGGGTCCTGTCACCATATTGTTTGGTATCACAGCAGCTCAAATGGACTCATTTTCCCTGGAAGCTTCCCATTTCTTTCTTCCACCTTGAGCTCAGCAAGGGCCTCCCACAGCAGGGTGTTCCTGATCACAACCACTGCACTTCCCAAGGATCCCTACTTCAGGGAGCTGGTCTCTGAAATGCATTGCCATTTGGCAAACTTAGATTAATCCAAAAGAGAGGTACAAATATGAGGAGGGAAAAGCTGAGCATAAAGGCCCAGGTCTGTCATCATGGCATCCGGAACAGCAGGGCAGAAGATCACAAGTGCATGCCCAGACCAGACATTCACAAGGGCTTTGTTTTGATACAAATATTCTTTTTTTTTTTTTTTTTTTGCAGTACTGCGGATCGAACTCAGGACACTGTGCTTGCTAGGCAAGCGCTTTTTCCACTGAGATATATCCCCAGCCCCCTGATACAAATATTCTGTGGGTGCAGAGCAGTGGGAAAGCTCTCCCATGGGTCTAGGAACAGGGGTATATAGGGGAGGGGAGGAAAAGCAGGAAACATGGAGGAAATCTGTGGATGGAGAAAACTAAATAACTGCAGAAAATGAACAATATGCAGCATCTCTGTTTGCTGCCACGAGATCCTGTGGCCCAGGTGCACTGATCAGAGAACTCAGGCCTTTTCTCCTCAGTTACTGGAGAGCCATGAGCTCTTAGCTGGAAACCATGTAAAATGATCATGGAGAAAACCAGGTAATTAACACAAAACTACTTATGATCATTTCTCTACATTCAACCACACATTTGTCTGCAGCCTGCATTGACATCGAACAACACAAATTGCTATTTGATATTCCTGTCTAGGACTCAGGTCCACAGAAGTCACTATTCCTCAGGTCAGTGATTTGCCAAGTTTGCTGCCTGCTGTCAACCTGTCCTTTCTCACTCACACTGAAAGAAGAACTCTGTGTTCCTGGGGCCAGATCAAAGCATGGGAAATAAGTGGTGGAGTTGTGACAGTGTTTAGCATAGCTGCCTTCCACAGCATGGGAAATTCAACTAGACGGGGATACAGGCTGGGCATGGATTAGGGTGCATGTTGTACAATGTTCAGGTACAACACAGTTCATGCTGAACACAAAACCAGACTGTGCTGGAATGGTTTAGTGGCTTGGTCATTCTCCTAAGTGCTTCATGTACCTGATTCCACATGTCCTGGGGAACACCATGCCTCAGAACATACATCTCTTGAGGAAAAGAGTACAGCTCCATCTTTAAGTTGCTCAGCCTGGCAGTGTGGCCCAGGAGCTTCTTCATGGTGCCTATGGTCATGAAATTCCTTACAAAGCAGAAGGTAGTGAGCTGCGAGCAGCAGCTCAGGGAAGGCACAAAGGCATGGATCTGAGCATCTGTGATCCCACAGTTCTCCAAATGCAGGATGGTCAGGGTGGCTGCCACATTATCCAACAGAATCCGGAGGGGCTCAGGACTAAAATCAGTCAGCCTGATAGAATTCAGTTCCAAGCGTTTTAGCTATTGGGTCTGCTCAGCCTGGGGCAGCTGGTCCCAGTCAGAGTGTGACAGCTGGCAGTGAGTTAATGACAGGGTCTCCAGGGGGCACCTCAGGCACCTGTAGAAAATGGAGCAGTAAGATCTGCAATTGGGGTTGAAAATGAGTGAGTGGTGGAAATAAACTAGGTGGACCAAGTGTCCACGAGTCAGCCCCATTTAGGCGGGACATGACAATCACTGGCTTTTGTGTCAGAGTCTGTAATCTGTTGTAGTCCCATTTCCTCACTCCCAAATGGAAAATCGCAGCAGTTTCCTGCTGAGGGCAGCAGGAGGCAGGCAGGAATGAAAAGTCAGGCAAGATCTGGCCACAGTTAGTGGGGTCGTCTGAAAGCCTGTCAGCAGAATGTGTGTCCTTGTTCCCTTTGCTGCCCATCTGTCCCTTGACGTCAGCTTCAGACTCCTGCTCTTCCCATCAGGTCACCAGCCCCCGCTGGGGCACAGCCTCCTCATGGTCACTGCCAGGAGGATCAGAGAGACCTGGAGGTTTCTCAGCAACTTAACCTAGCTTCGCTTCTTGAGGAAGAAAGTACACACCTGCCCTCACTGTATCTGAGCCCCACCTCCTTGCATTCTAGCATGGTGTTATTTCCAGTCTGGCTACTCAGTTACAGGAGCTATGTGACATCTTGTTGTAGGACTGAAAAAGCAATGTGTTTGATCTCTTTCTCACCTCCTGTGAGTGGCACACTGTCCCTGTTCACTAATCTTTCTAGAATAGAGTGAAGCTCTTATGCCTGTACAGAGAGCTTCATAACTTACCTGAGTACCTGGTCCAAGTGGCCTTTAAGGAAGTTGACACAGTCCATATAAATTTCTTGTAGACAGTGAAGCTTAAGAAATTGAGAGGTGATTTCGGTGAACAACTGCTCTCTCTCCTCTGGGGAAATGGTAGCAGGCACAAAGATGTGAGAGAGAATCAGTTTGTGAAGATTTTTCATCTGTCCCAGAAAAGGGACAAAATGAGCCCAGGCAGAGAATGTCCAGCAGTGAGTCACATCCACCTCCTGCACAGAATCAAGGTGTAGCATTCCCAGGAGCCCTGTGACCAACTCAGTGCACAGGTCTGTAATATACAGCTTCCTACACTCCAGCTGCACCAGGTCTTCTCTCTCCTGGACCCACCTGAGGAGGTAGGAGTGCACCGGATGCAGCCGTCCATCAATAATGCACAGATCTGCAGTCACCTTGAGGGTCTGAGGTTTTACTACCCTTGGCGCACTCATCTCTGTTTTTCTCCTTGTCGTGGCTTCTGAGGGAAAGGCTTCCTACTGGTGTTCAGCCCAGACTCTCCAGAAGTTCTGGTGCACATCCCGTATATCTAGCACTTGCAATTTCAACCTCCCGTGGGTGAACCAGTAATGAATCTGAGAATTCAGGCTGGGACCCTGTTTCTTCCTGTGACTTCCTCACCTCTGAGGTTCATTACAATCTTCTCTACTCTTTCCATGCTAGTTTCCTGCTTCTGCTTTCCCCCTTGGATCCAGCCCAGTCCTGACTCCCGGTGCCCATGGGAGGAGTCAGGAGCTTCTTGCTCCTTTCACTGCAGCCTGCACCCTCAGTCGCCTCCCCACCTGGCAGTGCATGCCCAAGTGGCCCCGCAATCGCCAAGAGTCTCTCATCCTCTTCTAGGCACCATCAGAACCCTCAGCTTCAGCCTTTAGCCCCCACTCTCCCTGACACTTCCTGTCCCTCCCTGAAATCCCAGGGCCTCCCTCCAGGGTACCTTGGTCACACTCACCTGGAGCAAACCTTCTGGCTCAGTAGCAGGTCAAGCCCATCCAGCACAGCATGTAACATCCTTTCCTGCACCTGAACAACATCCAGCTGAGTGTCCATAGTCTCTGGTGTCCTCATCCTCATCAGAGCTCCCAGGGGCAGGTAGGGAAAGGGCCAGGCCAGCACCATGGCCTTCAGGACCTCAGTGTGGCCCCTGCTGAAGGCCTCCATGAGCACTGGTGGGAAGAGCTCCCCTGGCAGATGTTCCACGGCCTCCATGGCCAAGGCCTTGTCCCTCAGCAAGCTCTGAATTGCCAGTTGCAGTGGTGTGTGTGGTGACTGGGTGCTCATCCTGGTGAATCTGAAAGGGCAAGGGGAAGCAGTGAGGAAAGAGACATCCTTTCAGGCAAGGCTGAGACACCCCTTCTCACTTATCAGGAACCAACTTCCTGTCAAAACTTTCCTGCTCTGATAAGGGTCGAAGAATCCTCAGTTTACCCGAGATCTATTTAATGCTTATGGTCCCAAAGCATTTCTTCTGCTTTCAGTGACACCAGGAAGAATGTGTGATAGCACTGTGATGACACAAGGAGATGAACAAAACGTGTTTCCAACTCCAGCAATCGAGCTCCAGACCCTCTGGGAATTGGGAACCAAGGATTCTGCAACTGACTCACATCAGGTGTGGGACAATATTCAGATCCTCACTCCATGGAAATATAACCAATAAAATGGAAAACTCATATGGTTCAGGCTCTCACTTATCAGTTTCCACAATGTACCTGGTCAAGAAAAATTAGGAAAGGAATGCCTTGTGTTTTCATTGCAAATAATAAAATCATGGATTCCTGTCCTCCCCCACAGCTGGCAGGAGCTGGGATGCGTCCGCACAGTCTGCCTCACTTTTGGTTCACTGCCTCAGCCGTCACCTGAAATTGCAAACGGAGACTCAGCGGGATGACCACGCAGTAGATTGAGCCACTGGCTTGGGAATTTCTCAGGCTGTGAAACTTCTTCTTTACTGAAAACACAGCACAACCTCTTACGGTCCAAGTTTAGCAAATTGGGTCTCAGTTATTTCAGAATTTTTCTTTAGATCCTATCTTAGATTTGTTTGCAGAGGGAATAGGGATATAGCTCAGTGGAATAAGCGCTTGCCTAGCAAGCGCAGGGTCCTGAGTTCGATCCCCAGTACCGCAAAAAAAAAAAAAAAAACACTTATTCCTAGAGAAAAACTGTGAGTCAAATTATCAAAACGAAATACAAAAATGAAATATTACCAGCCAGGTGTGGTGTTGCCCACCTGTAATCCCAGCACTTTGGGAGGCTCAGAGAAAGACAGTTTAGAGTTAATGTTCTGTGTTTTAGTGAGGCCCTGTCTCAGAATAAAACAGTTAAAAATGTCTACATGCATTGTTTAGCCAGAGGACCCAGGTTCAACATGAGGTAATGCCAAAACATAAATTACCTCTGCAGACACACGTTGTTCATTGAAATATATTCTCTATATTAGAGAATATATTTAATTAGTTTAATCTTTGTGTGCTTTGTTTTAAAGTGCTAGTAATTGTTAGTACTGCCTACAGGAGAAAACTGTTTTGTTTTATTATACTAATTCTGCATAGAACTAGATTAATAAAACTAGTTAGATTCTGTCTTTTCAGTACGTCTGACTTAGTTTTCAAACACTTAATATTTAATATTTATGCCGAGCTGTGTGGGTGGATGCCTGTGGTGCCACCCCTTTGAGAGGCACGGGAGTTCCCATGAATTTGGGGTGAGTCTCAAGTACACAGTTGAGACCCTGTCTCAAAAAATGGAAAGAAGCAAACAAACAAAATAGGTACAGTTTATATACTGTAAAAGCACACTTTTGTGTCTCAAGCCTGAAATTAGACAGATTCATATTTCTGTAGTTCTTTACCTATGGTCTCACTTTGCTGCCCAGGTTGGCCACAAACTTCTGATCTTCCTGCCTTAGCTTCCCACGTGGCGGGGAGCCTGCCCTCGCCTAGAAACAAATGCACGCCGGCATACATGCCTAGATACAAATGCATGAAGTAGCACACAATGAATGAAGAATATTCCCCTCTGTAACTCTAGCTGATCTCTTTCCACAGGACCTAGCAAACACTGATGTATTCAGCAACTTTGGTTTAAAAAAATTTTTGCGCTTTTGAGACAGGATATCACTATGGAGTTCAGGGTGTGCTTACACAATTTATTGCCCAGGTTGGGCTGCAACTCGCAATGATCCTCCTGCCTTAGCACCCTGAGTGCAAGGAAAAGAAGCATGTAATCACATAAAAAAATTTTAATACAACATTTACAGATTGCAATAAAAAAGTGAAAAGAAAAGAACAAATGACAACTACAAAAAATCCATAAAAAACAATATATGCATAATTGTTTTTAATATATTTTGTTATTTTGATATGTTAACACAACAATATATTATATTTATATTAAAACAATATATTTATGGACTGGGGATATAGCTCAGTGGAATAAACACTTGCCTAGCAAGCGCAGGGTCCTGAGTTCGATCCCCAGTACCGCAAAAAAAAAAAAGAACTACATAAATAATATATTTATATCTATATTAAATAATTATATTTATATTAAAACAATATATATTTAATATATTTTTTGTTTTAACATATTAAAATGTTTTAATATATTATAATACAACAACATATGCATAAATTGTTTTTAATATATTATAAAGATCCACTTTCTGAAATGTATGTGCTGTGTGAGTGTGAGTGTGTGTGTTTGTGTGTGTATGTGTGTGAGTGTGTCTGTGTGTGTGAGTGTGTGTGTGTGAGTGTGTGTGAGTGTGTGTGTGCGTGTGAGTGCGTGTGTGTGTGTGAGTGTGTGTGTGTGAGTGTGTGAGTGTGTGTTTGTATCTTGGGAAAGGTTTTGCTCTAGTCCAGGTGGTCCCCAACTTTCCATCCTCCTTCCTCTCCATCCTGAGTGGTGAAAAACCTGGGTCACTTTGCCTGGCTGTGATCATTAGATTTGTTTGTCACTGAAGAGAAACCAAGATGAGAGTCTCCATCCCTCTAGGTTTATTCAGCCTTAGCAAAGTGGTGACTTAGGGGTGTGGTATTGTCTGTGTCTGCATGTCCCCCCAAAGCCTCATGTACTCATGGGAAGGCTTCCAGAGAATTTCATTGATCCACTGTCCAATGCTGGGTTATGGGTGTGAGTGCTGCACCCACCCTCCACAAGCTGTGAGATAAATAAACCTTTCCCTCTTTAGTTGGAGCATTGGGTATTTTGCTTCAGCAATGTAAGAAAAGTAACAAACACAGGGTGCTAAATGCCCAGAGGCACCGCCGGGTTCAGGTCTGCATGTGTGGTTAGGAGCCTCTTCCCAGACAAAGTTCAGAGCAAGAATGCTGGTTGTGAGTGGTGAAAAAGTCGCTTCATTCCTTTGTAGACTTGAGGTTCCCAGGAAATTACCTGGGAACTTCAGTGCTGAGACCACGAGGGAGGTTAGATTAGTTCAGGGGCTGGAATTCTGTGAGAAATGCAAAACTGACCTGAAGGTAAAAAGTCCTTCAAGGGGAGGGTGTTTTGGCACATGCTTGCAAGGAAGATGGCCATGAACCCAGGCTACACAATCAGTTCAAAACCACCTTGCACTACAAAGCAAGAGACTAACTCAAAGAAATCCATCAAGAGTGCAAGATTAGGCGCTGAGGATATATACAGCTGAGTGGCATAAGCACCTGCCTGGCAAGTGGAAGGTCCAGAGTTCAATTCTCAGTACCCCCCCAAAAAAACAAAGAATGCAAGATTGGTTTAAGAGCTAAATATTAAACTAGAATAAAAATGTGTTTTAATATTTGAAAAATGGGGCCGGGTATATAGCACTGTGGCACAAACACATGCCTTGCAATCACAAGGCCCTGAGTTTGATTCCCAGGACCAAAAAAAAAATTTGAAAAACAAATGAAGTGACTTTGTATTCAAAGGAGTACAAGCCAAAAAGAAAATAAATAATAAATAAATAAATAAATGAATAAAAAATTAAAAGAATGAAGAAAACAAAAAGGAAAAAAATAGTGAAAAAATAATATTTTTCTCTCAATCGATAAAATATTTGATAAAGGTCAGGGACTCATTAATGGCATTTAATCCTTTTTGTGAAAATTAATTCCTACCTCCTTGCAATACATAAGCACTTTCAACTGTTCTTGGTTTGAATTTTAATCCCAAAGAGGTGGCAGTGTCAGATGTAGCAGCACACACCTGTAACCCCAGTGCTCTGGAGCCTAAGGCAGAAGGATTGCTGTGAGTTTGAGGCCAGTGTGTTATACAAAGTGAGTTTAAGACTAGTCTGGACTGCATAGTGAGACCTTGTCTCAAAGAAACCAAAAAGAAAGACAA
>PVLD010036622.1:0-10835 GCA_004027595.1 Dinomys branickii
GAACCTGAGGGTGGGAATATAAACTAAGAGACATGAAGGAAATCTGTTCAAAAACAAAGAACAGATGGGACGAGGGAAAGGAGAAAAGAAAGAGGCAAAAATGTATGTATGTATATATGTATATACATATGTGCAGGAGGGCTAACATGGTTCTACTATTGTATTATATCACTTAATGCTAAGGAATAATTGATGACGGATTATTTGATCAGTCTTGTATGTCTGTATGTGTTATCCTGAGCACACACTTCGAAGATATCAATATGCAAAGCAGCAACTATTGTTGGTTTTTATTTATTTTTATTTTTTGTCTTTTGTTTTCTGTTTTTTGTGTTTTTTTGTTGTTGAGATGATTGACCAATTTCACATGTCTGTATCTGTGTTCATGTATATACACTTCGAAGATATCAATAGGTAAAGCAACAACCATTGTTGAGTACATGTCACCTTGTCTATAAATCAGTTTTGATTGTACTATTTCTTATGCTAATTTATGTGTGTTTGTTAATATGTTTTTGTGCTTTTATTTTTTAAAATAAAAAAAAAAGACACACAGGATCATCTTCTACCTCCCTAACCTCCCCTCCCAGACTCTTAAATATCAATTTTAGTTGAAGAGAAACACAATTAGAACGAAGCACTTGCTGCTTAAGCAAGGGGAATAATTTTATAAAATGTCCTTCAAGGTCAAATCTGAAGATGCACTAGAAAGGCCAGTCAAGAATCACCCAGACCTAGGGATTCTGTCATATGGGAAGTAGAAGTGGATGTTGTATGGAACCAAACCTGCCCATGCCCAATACCCAACTAGCCACATAAATGTCTCCATGAGCAGGGCAGCCCTACACGGTGGGGCTGTGGTGAGGTCTACCTTGTGGCCTCACCATGAGGGTCATATCCCTGTTAGATAGCTAATGTAAGTTGACTAGCTTATTACTGTACAGAACATGTACATACACAGTCTCAGCTGACACACAAAAAAACGGGGCCTCTCTGTGAGGAGGAAAAGGCTAGATGTGATTGCTGTTTTGAAACTTCAGAACAACTGAGGGGCTTTTCCCTAGGATCACACCTGACTGGAAAGTGGTACAGCTAGTACACGAATGAAGGCCAGTTCTTAATTCTACCCCAATATATCAAAAGATATTCTCAATAGCCATAGGCTGCCGAAATGGTCTAGGAATGTCAGGAAGAACGGATAGAGAGAATATTTGGCTGTCTGGTTGATCTTGATCTCTGCAGGTGCCCTGACACTCAGAATTTGACTGTAAGAGTCAGTGACCCTTTTCTTTCTTGAGACTGGAGCAGAGGCAGACTCCATAGACTTGGTTTCAAATTCTTACATTTGCCAAGCCAGGCATGGTACTGCACGCCTGTAATCCCAGCAATCAGGAGGCTGAGGCAGGAGGATCGTTGCGAGTTTGAGACCAGTCTGGGCTACAAAGTGAGCTCATGGTCAGCCTGAACTGCATATCAGGATCCTGTCTCAAAGACAAAAGAAAACAAAAACAAAAAAACAAAAGCACCTAGATTCTTACATTTGCTGTACCTACCACATCCTCCCGCTAGAAACAGGACTTCTTCCTGGCTTGGGTATTTTAGCCTCTGGGCTAGCTTAGAGTTGGATTGTCCACTTCCTATGACAGCTTCCCAGAGAGATAAAATACTCGGATCCCATATCATCATGAGGAAGGCCAACACCACCACAGAGCCAGTGGCGCAGGTGCGATTGTAGAAGGCTGTTTAGTGTGGACAGAAAACGCATCAAGGCCCTGACGCCTGCTGCACTGAGTGACGAATAGCAATGGGCACAGGCTGCCCTGAGCACACTTTTACCAGAAAGACTTGTCCTTGCCAGGTCTGGCTGGGCCCAGGCAGACTCCAGGAGAGTGTCCCTCTCCACTCAGACAAGCAAGATGTCGAAGCTCCTCTCCATCTTAGAGCCAGCTTCCCCTCTTGCCACCATCCACAGGCTGTGACCGCCTGACAGGATCAGTGATCTAGTACGGCCTCCGAGGCTCCTAACCTAGATGCACAGTGTGACCCAAATTACTCCAACATTGGCCGCCTGCCACACAGCCAGGTTTCTTAGATCTGAATAACCCCATCACTTCCTACAAAAGCCATGATATTTAAATTAGAAATGCTTTTCCCCAGGTAATAAGTGACCTGATCCTTTAATCCAGTTATTTTTAAGTTCCATCAAAAAACATACACTCACTCTTGGCCTAGGAAACAGAGGCAATGCTATAAAATAAGACTTCCCCATAGCTGGGAAATCAAAGAACCTTCCTGATTCCTTTTGTTCCCCTCCCTCACTTGCGTAGGACCTGTATTTAGTACACATAGCACCATCAGTATATAGCAAGGAACTATGTCCATGGGCTACGTGTGGGTGCATGGTTCTTCCTGGCCTCGTAGCTTTCGGAACCTAGATATCCCCATCACAAAGGCAAGGAAGGTGTGCAACCTGGATGTCAGCAACCCTGGAGGAAACAGATGGGAGGTACAGGCAGGGGCTCTGAAGAAACCAGGAGTATGGGAGAACCATGCAGATGCCATGCCCTAGGCCTGGGAGCCTGAGGTTCCCCAGAGCACTGAGGTGATTTCCTGGAGCCTTGGAGGGAGGGAGTAGCAATTCATAGGAAAAGAACAAATGACACAAGACAAAGGAAATGCTGTGGCACCTACTGGAGAAGATTATAGTCCTGTTCAATGATGCAAACAGTACAGGCCAAAAAGGGGTTCTGAAGAAAGCGGGGCCTACCCTGAGCAGGCCGGAGGAAGACAGCAGGACTCTGCTTGGCCCCTTCCACCCTGCCAGGATGGCACAGAGAGTGGGAAGGCTGGCTTCTGTTGTTAGGTTCTGCCTTAGGGGGAAGCACAGAGGGCCTGATGACATGAGGCCACATTCCAGACACAAGCAGTCCTTCCTCTTCCGCCCCCAGCAGAGCTGCTTCTGGCCTGTGACAGGAAGGGCATGTGTTGACTGTGGGAAACCAGGACCCAAACCACTCCCACAGGAAGCCAAAGACCCCTCCAGCTGATGGCTGATGGGAGACACACAGGCAGACTTCAGAACCCAAGCTTTCCTGGGGCAGCTGCAGGCTAAATTCAAACCAAGAAGCCTGGGTCCATGCTTTGACCCTTGAAAGGGTTAACGCTGACTACTCAGGTCCCCTCCCACTGACCTCCCACCATGAAGCCATTACAGCTAAACTGACTAGGGGAGTTCTTTAAAAACAAAACAAAACAACAACAATCTTGGCGGCCAGGCCCACCCTTTTTTCTGAGAGCATCTGTGAGTTTGGTGCTATTCTTCTCCCTGGCTCATACCTCAGGCACAGCGCAAGGAGGTGTGAAAACACTCTGGAACTCCCATGCTGGCCCCAAGAGACAAAAACTCACTTCATCGGAGAGACAGAGCTCATGTTCAGTGAAGGAAAGTGGCCCCCTTTGAAGGTAACGGTGTCCCCAACACCACAGCCTGCTGAAAAGTCACGGTGCAAATGTCAGGCTGCACATCTGGAAAATGTTAAGGAGCTATCTGATTAACACATTTACAGCTCAGGTTTTTTGTAAAAACAAAACAAAACTGGAGAAAGAGTGAGTGGTGGGTGAGAGTAAGGCGGGGAGAGAAGGAAGGAAGCCATGGGTTGTTTCTTTCCATCTCCTGGAGATCACAGCTGCGGCACTGATAGAGAACCGCTGGGGGCTCCCTGGCTTCCCCTGAACTGAAGTAAGACATTCAGGGCTCTCCCATGGAGTTGCCAGAGGCCCTCCGTCACTGATCTGGCAGGGAAGTTCCCCTTCCTGGAGCTAAGCAGGAGGGAAGCAACGACAAGAACTCTGCTTCCTGCACCCTGAAGTCTCCAGAGGCACTGATTCTGCTGAAAGCAAACACAAGCCCAGCTTTGGTTCTTTATTAACTTCACTGAGTCTCTCTTGGTTTTAAAGTAGCTCAGTATATTAGATTTGTGTCTGGTCAACCAAGGATGGCAGGGACCAAAGCTGAGCACCACTGCAGACCTGAGATGGAATCCACAATGCTGTGGCAGAGAACACACCGCCAGATGTGTGTGAAGTTAACCCTCAGTGCACAGAAGATCCTGTCGCTGTGAACAGAGCTCATGTGTTTCTCTTCCATCCCCTCAGGACGTTCAGGACGCAAGCAAAGGCGCCACACCTCCCTGTGGATGTGCAGAGGCCCACAACCTGCAAACACAAGGCTACCTACAGACATCAAACAAATGCAAGATGATAACTAGAAAACCAGTCAAGATGATAACTAGAAAACCAGTCGCCAGAATCCCTGGGTCCCTTGGTAAAACATTTCCATTCTGAGAAAGAGTGAATATATACTCCGTCTCACACACACACACACACACACACACACACACACACACACACACCATCCTCAAAGCATTTCTGCCACGGATGACTTGTGCTACTTCATACTGAAGATGTGTTGGGAAGCTTCCTCTGCCTTTTAGCATAAAAGCTCGACATTTTATGAGATTTGCAGGAGGAAGAGGAGGAGGAGAAAGGGAGTGGAAGAAGCAGGGAGTCACCAGTCCAAGCTTGGCGGTCCGCGCTCTAGCACAAAAGGCTCCACAGCATAGCCTCACCCCAGACTCTGAACCCTCCTCCACAAGGACTCCTTGCAGGTTAGAAAGAAAAGGACCACAAGGTGCTCAGCAGCCGAAGCTTACCCTGCCCAAGGCAAACGCCCGGAGTGCTCCTCAGACATTCGCAGTCAGAACTGCCTCTTTTTCCCAGACAGGTTCCAGGGCACACTCTGGCTCCCACTGGACAAATTCCTTTCAGGCCTCGAGACTGAAGACTGTGATGTCACCACTGGCCCTCCCTCTGCTCCCTAAAAGGTCATTCATACTAAGAAAGACTTTAACCCAATTCAGAGAAGCCTGGCTCCTCCCTGGCTGCCAGGCCTGGAAAGCCGTGGGCTTCTCCCGTCACAGGCAGCTCCAGCCTGCTTCTGTCAGGCTCATGGGCCCAGTCAGAAAGTGCAGCTTGAAAATGTTGATATGAATCTGCTTGCTGGAAATTCTGTAAACAGACCTTGAGACAAGCAGAGAACGACTATCCTAGTCTACAAAAAAATCTGAAAGATCCTAAGGACGTCTCCAATTAAAACAGAATTTTCAAGCCAGCTTTTATATCTCCATTCAGAGAAAAACAGTTACTATCTTATTGCATTCCACTGTCTTCTTTCTAGAAATGCATATTTAATACAGCAGGTTATTGACCTTTGTTACCACTCTTTTTTTACTCCATATTCCTTTGCAAGCATTTTTCATGGTATTTAATGGCTTCTGTACATTAGTTTAAATGACTGCATGACAGCTCATGCTGAAACAGATAGACAAATCTGAAATCAGAGTTGAGGGTTCTAATTTTAAGAAATGTCCAGGGGAAGTGGCTTCCTCATAATAAACAAGTCTTCTGCCACCAACAAGATAGGTCTGCATCTGCCAGGGGTAGAGACATGAGCGTCACAAACATGCCCGTCATGTGCTCTTGCTCATCACAGTATTGGACACCAGAACCACACTGCGTCTTGTGGAATATTAAGTCACATCAGGGTCCCGTACCTGGGGACGTCCACCTGCTCCCAGCCCTGCCTCCAGGTGTACCCATCCCATACCCTGGAATCCTAGGCTGACCTAGAGATTTGGGGGACATAAACTTAGGTTTTGGGTGCCTAGAAATACTGTCAGTCAGAATTCCTGGACAGTTGAACTCCGTGAAGTAGCACTCATTTCCCCCTTAAGATTTTGGAGATTTGTGATAAACTGAATACAGAGAACACCACAAACACCGTGCACGGTCCTGTAGGCGCAGCTTTCCTGGGCTCAGTTTGGTTGTTCTGGTGAAGGGAAATAAACAGCCAAGAATGGCAGCAGAACCACTTGGTCGGCCAGCACCACTTCCACGGGCCCTTCAAACACACGGGTCACAGAAGAAAGGCCTGTGGCAGGCAGAGCCTCGAGTCTACTCCACAGGTGTTCCCGTATGTTGAAATTTATTTAGAAATATCAGGGGGGTTCCCAAAGACTGGCCGAGTGGTCCCAAGACACAAGGGAGCACTTCGGGAACCTTGACATAGAGGCCCTTGGGGAGAACTGGAATGTTCTGCTGTGCAGCCAAAGGCATTTCAAAACGCCCCTCAGCAGCCCAGCGTACAATGAGGTGCGGAATCATACAGCAAAGGAGGACATGCCTTGCTTAAGAATGAGAAACCAGTGCTGGGAGCGGTGGTGTGCGCTGCAGTCTCAGTTCCTTGTGAGGCAGAAAGAGCAGAAAGAGCAGTTGGACCCAGAAGTTTGGGGCCAGCTTGGACAACATAGTGAGAATTCATCTCAAAAATAAACAAAGGTCATAACTGCATAGGTCATCATGAGATGTTCTCCACCAAAGAGGCGCGGACGGTGCCTGGAACCCACTCTACAATCACACCCGTCCTACTATACCCATGAGATGTGTGGAGAAAATACACCGCTTTAAATCCACCTTATTCACAAAAAGAGAAATTACATGTGCCTTAAGAGTACTGTTTTCTAAGAAGTAGGAAGGCATAGAATCTGGAACCCTAGAGATGACACACAGTTCACTAAGCACAAATACATACACACACATACACTGTCATAGGTAGGCTGTGTCCTCCCCATGAGTTCAACGTTGAATCCTGACATGCAGAACTGCTGCACCTCATTGTGGAGACAAGAATCAGAGAAATCAAGTTTGTACTTAACACTGGGTCATAAGGTTGGCCCTAATCCAGTAGGACTCCTAACTAGAGAAAATTCAGACACTGAGATGCAGGCAGAGGGAAAGAGACAGAGAAAAGACAACTATAGCTAGGAAGACAGTCCTAGGACAGAGGCTTCCCTCAGCTCTCAGAGGGGACCAACTCTGAGGACAGCCTGACTACACTTCTGGCCTAAAAATTCTGTCATTTAGGTCACCAAATTTACGGCATTCCATTAGGGCAGTCCTAGCAAACTAACACACACACTAAAAATACACAATCACACGTATCTATTGCTGCATGCACACTGTACGCACATGCGTACAACACACACACACATACACACACTCTTACACTTCTGCAAAATTAGAGTGCTTAGAAAATCATTCTGGCAAAGTCACTGTTATGTATTCCAGAGAAGTGCTTTGTACACATCTGAGGCAGAGGGAGAAATAAAACCAGCAAACCAGGTTCAGGTTCATAAACTGAGCCACCCCACGCTGGACGAGAACAGCATACTCACACAGAAATGATCAGCGCAGCTGGCAGGCGACACCTCAGGGCCAGTCATCCCTCTGCTTCCCCAGGCACAGACTCGGGGGCTTGGGGAGTGAATTTTCTGAGTTCCTAAAAATAAATCTGTGTCGCCAGTTTAATTCCCTCTGGTGCTGTAACCTGATACTCTGCCTAAGTCTCCAGGGGAGTTTTGGGGTGTGATGAAGCTGAGGGGAAGCAAAGCTGTTTTGACACTTGGTCTTGGCTGGCTGGTAAGCAAGAAGACAGTTGATACCATTATGATCAGTGCACAGGGTTGGGATGTAGCTCAGCAGCACAGCATCTGCCTAGCAAGCACAAGGTCATGAGTTTAAGTCCGTACCAAAAGAAATGATCATCCTACAGCAATACCTATTTCACAGCTACTGGGTGTCAAATCAGTGCTATGTACCCCCACGCCCCAATTTAATCCTGTCATTAAATGAAGAAATGAAGGTTCTCATCCTTTCTGTGGGGGTCGGGGGACAGATCCCAGCCCACAGCAGCCAGCTCTTCTCTGGGCACACACAGTTGGTCAGAAACAAAGTTCTGGCTGGAACCCATAATCCAATCTACTCTGCAGGGCTCTGCCCCTGGAAACCACTGGGAGGCTCTGAGGGCGCTAAATAGAAGAGGCCAAAAGAAAATTTTAAAAGCATCTGTCATGTAAGGCAGCAATAGGCTTTGGAAGCCCGGGTCCGCCTGCTGTGTAGCTGCGGACACACCAACCATATCTCCTTTCTGAGTCTGTTTTTTAGATTATAAAATGAGAGACCCTCAGACTAGATGAACCCTCAGAACTCACGCTCCTGATCTGTGACTGTAGCACCAAGCTTGGGCCAAAGCGCAGCAGTTCTATATGGGTGGGGCAGAAAGACAGAGCCAGACGGCAACAGGAGCAGCTTCTGAGACTGGTTATGGGTATTTCGCCAAGAGCGCTTTCAAGAGTTTCGGGAAGCAAGATTGCTCTGTCTTAGATATGCCCCTTGTCAGAACTTTACTGGAAGAACTGTGCTCTGCTCAGTGTAACCACCCCATTTATAGTGGCCTCCAATTCCTAGTACCTCTGTGTGACAGAATGTTCCAAAAACATATGTGATGGGGTCAGAAGGACTGGAGGGAGGCCAGCGAGGCAGAGGGGATGGCTTCAAAAGCAGGAAAAGCCAGCCCTCCTCCTGGAATTGTGAACAGAGAGGGGTAGCAGGAGAAGTTTCCTTGGAGATTTGCAATTTTTTATGCTGCTGCAGGGCCAGATTTAAGCATGCAGTGAAAGAAGCCTGGGCCTTGGACTCCTGCAGAGGGGCCTGCTAAATGACCAAAGCTGTTCCGCCTCCGCACAGCTCCAGGCTCACCTCTCTCCCCCTACCTTTCAGGTGGATGCCTCCTTCCAGTCTCATCTCCACAGGTTTCATATGTCAGCGCAGAGCCAGCTCTTTAAAACAATTTATACTTAGATGTGAGCTCCATGGGAAGATCTACAGTTTCAAACAGGAGCTTGTTTACCCAAAGAAACCCCTCAGGGTAAAGTGTGGGAAACCAAGACACACCCAGTCCTCAATGCATTAAGACATGCAACTGATGAGAAAAGGAAACAGCACTAGGGCCTTTCCTTTAAAAGGCTGAAGGAACATCCAGACCCAGCTACACCTCTCTGATGTTCCGGGCACTAGAGAGCAGGAGGTTTAGAAGAATACAGAAGAACAAACATACAAACACATGGACTGCTCCGCTATGGCCTGCACCATGAGTTCATTTATTCCTGTGAGAAAGGTGATCCTACAGAGAGACAGTCTGCCCACTCCCAGCTTCCCAGTGTATCCTCTACTGCCGCCAATATTGCTGCTCAAAAAGGAGAGAAGAGGGTCTGGAGTCCTACTATGTAGGGGTGTAATCAACATATGCGGGGGATATTTACACTTCTAAAATCTACTCTAGTAAAACACCTGCTGCCATTAGTCCTGCTGAAAATCCTCCCCCTCTAGCTTTGAATACACATACCCCATGCTTGCCGCCTTCAGAAGCAGTTCTGGACATCCTCCGTCAGTGTGTGGTTAAAAACAGTGAAGACAAGTGCCATCCAACAGAAAGGCAGCTCGTGAAGACATTACTGTGCACTTTACCTGTTATCATGTGACTTCCGGCTCTTCCCCACAGTCAAAATGACCACGGAAGGTCAGTGTTTTGGATCAATTTAGGGCATGGAAGTAGCCATAACAGCCCAACTAAAGACACTCATGAAAGTGGCAAGGATGATGGGACAAGCGTATTCAAAGCTGGGGGCCAGGCAGTATTTTGAAGGGAATTAATGGCATCGTGGTTTTTACCATAGTAAATTTTTCTTTAATTTAAACATTCACAGAATTTTTCTGTACCATAATTTTTCTTGTGTGCTCCATTCCAGAACCACATGACGCTAGGGGTGGCATTTACGGAAAAGAAGCTGAGAAATCTTGTGGACCCAGGCAGTGTCCCATCCTCTGGTACATTCCCCATTTCCGCCCTGAGACTCTTGTGAGTCCCTCTGCTCCCTCCCTCACACTGTATAATCCTGTCACCCGCTGCAGAAGAATGAGGGCCATCCCGCTGCCTGGTGGGGGACAGAGCTTTAGGAAAAGGCACTGTCATCTTGTAACAGGGAAAAATCTGCAGAGAATAAAAATGCGTATCAGCATCTCAAACACATGATGGCTCTGTGAACTTTAGAGAGGTTATTTATCACACTTGCACAGCAACTTGGAAAGATGCATGCTATAAGAATATGCATGTGCTTAAAGGGATGAGAAGACCTGGCTAGGAGCGGACTTCGGTGTCCAACAGTCCCGAGGTCCTGCTTCTCTGTAAAATGGTAAAGTGACACTATGATCTTAGCGAGCAGTTGTGAAGCATTAGGCGCTCACCGCAGAGCTTATCATACAGAAAAGGATCCAATGGATGGTGGCCAAGGTATATATATAAAATAAAAATATTACAAGGAGGTGCCATGTCATTTATTGAAGGAAAACAAAACAGGGCAAACATATTTCTTAGTTAAGTGCAGTTTGTTAAAATCCTGTTAAAACATTTAGGTCAAGAGGAAGTAATAATCAGAGGATCATGGTAGGAAAAACTTGAGATCTGGCCCCTAGAGAGCCCCCGGAAGGGTGCACTGGGGGAAACTCCACATTCTGAAGCTTCGGAAGGAGCCCCCACCTTTCACCCTCTCACCTGCTTAATCCCACCAGAAACTACCAAGACGCCTGGAATAAAAGGTTTCAAGTTCAATAGTCACACTCTCTCCAAATACAAAAAGCAGTTACAATTCAACTGAACACAGAAGCTTGTGTGCAAAGTTACGGGGAACTGAGACATCATATAAAAAGTTATGTTAAAGATGATTCTGTGGTTTTGTGTGTGTTTTGTTTTGAGGGTGTGGCTCTTCCCCGTCACCTGAACTCAGCAAAGAAACGGTTATTCTGACAAAGTATCAATGGTGGACTGACAGTAAAAACAGACAAGTTCTAAAAATTAAAAAAAAAAAAAAAAAAAAAGCATA
>PVLD010036623.1:0-10834 GCA_004027595.1 Dinomys branickii
GTCAATTAATTCCAGGAGTTTTCTTGTGGAGTTTTTGGGGTCCTCCATGTATAGTATCATGTCATCTGCAAATAGTGATAGTTTGACTTCTTCCTTTCCTATCCTTATTCCTTTTATTTCTCTCTCTTGTCTGATTGCTCTGGCTAATGCTTCCAGAACTATGTTGAATAGGAGTGGTGACAATGGACATCCTTGTCTTCTTCCTGACTTTAAAGTGAAAGTTTTCAGTTTATGTCCATTTAGTATAATGTTGGCTGTTGGTTTGTTATAGATGGCTTTGATCAGATTGAGGTAGAGGCCATCTATTCCTATTTTTTCGAAGGTTTTTAACATGAATGTATGTTACACACATTAATAGAATTTTTAAAATATTGTTCAAAACTCAGCAAAGACTAGTACTGAGTTTGTGAATCCTACATATCTGGTTGACATTTCTTTCTTCAAAATGTAACATTATAATGGAGATTTGCATGAATAATGGATAATTTTTTTAAATTTTTGGTACCAGGAATCAAACTCAGGGCCTTGCACTTGCCAAGCAGACACTTGTGCCACTGAGCTACATCCCCAGCCCTAGTAATAGGCTACTTTTTCCTGGTTGTTTCTCTGCAGCACGTTTTACACTCTTGATTTCCTGATCTGAGGAATACATCCATTCCTTTTGCCACAAAGGGGACCATGGTCATCCAAGAAGAGTCCATATAAACAGAGTGTCTCTACATGACATAATGAAGTAATATTAGCATGGCAAGCTAAAATTCAGAGCTGTTCTTGGTGTCTGAACATTGTGTTTTCATTTTTCTCTTTGAATATTACATTTGTCTTTCACAGTTTTAACTTTCTGGTAAACATTTTTATTAACCTCCCTAATAACTAAAGCAACAAAAAGACTAGTCCTATGCCTGGAAGAAGAATTTAAGGTCAACTTCTTTGTGTTCCTACTGTTATTTTATTCACTTTCTTTTCCTACTTCTAAATTATTCAATTGAGCTTTTGGTTATGTAAAGATAATTATAAAATATTAGCCGCATCTATCTTTAATCTTTTAATTTTTAACTTACCTAGCTTTAGGTAGCATGTCATTTCAATAAACATTAGTTTACAGCAGAAGGTAGAATTAGTGTTTGGGGAAAACAGTTTTGTTCACAAAATGTTTAATTTTTTAAAATAGTAGACAACATCTAAAACTCAGATTTTATAAATTAATATATGCCTCCCGCTTGTCGTGAAAATGAGAAGGTTTGGCCACAAAAGGCCCTACATTCCTATATGTGTGAGTAACATTTTCTTTATTTTGTTCACCACTATTCCTGCCATCACTTCCTATTGTCTGGCTCCACCTGACACAGAATGTTGACTTTCATTGTATTATTTATAATTGCTATCACTGTTCTCAAAGAGAAAACTAAATATATATTTTAAACATTTTCACCATAAAAATGTTAAATAGGTGAGGCCATGAATACATTATTTTGATTTAATCATTGAACAATGTATGCATATGTATAAACATCATCAAGTTGTATTCCATAAATATAAATCTTTAGAGTAGATTGAAAAGTCTGAGAGTACTATTAATTTTAAAAAACTAGAGCATTTACCTGTGGTAGCAAAGGCTCTTCCATATATATATATATGGAAGATATAGATATAGATTGTGTGTGTGTGTGTGTGTGTGTATATATATATATATATATATCGTATATATCTCTCTCTTCATTACACACACACACACATATATATATATATATATATATATTCATTACCATTTTGGCTCCTATACATGCCATACAACCTTTCTGAGAATTTGAAAAATGTTTACATTTCAGAATTTTAAAAAATAAAATATATTTGAAGTAATTTTAATGACACTTTACAAAAATGTTTGATATGATGTAATGAAATTACATTTGCCAAGACAAAAGATGTCATATTCTTTTATGTGACCTGTTACTGGCAAATCGTGATGAAATATTGGAATGATACATCTCAGATAAATTCATTCCTTTGCCCAGTTACCTTTGGCCATGATATTTTCTTCTGACACACTCAGTGATGTATGAATGGTATTTCAATTGCATCTCCCCACATAAAGGTAGATGTTGGTCTGGAAAGTCCTTGCATATTTTCAGGATGGTTTGCTTTATGCCTTACAGAATTTGTATTACAAATATCCTACAAAATTCTAAGTGTCCAAATGCTTAGGACAGTGATGGTGAACTTTTTAAAGCTTTCAATGATACAAATAACTCATTACAGCATGAGTGTTGTGGTTCATCACCACTGGCGTAAGGATTTAATTCAATGGATTTGGACTACAAGTAACAAAAGCAATACTTACTGCCTCCTACGTTCATAACTTTTATTTATGAATCATAGAAAGGCATTAACTTAACTGTGAAATACTCTCTCTCACAATTTCGAGTAACTCATTTGTCTATACTCCTTTCTTATAGGAGTGGGTCCTTGTTTATACCCAGCCATTGGCTAATACCATTAAAATAGTTACATCTCTTTGTTCATTTGGTTCCTTAAGTCTAATTTCATATTTGACACATAATAATTATACATGTTTATGGGTATACCATGATATTTTAACACATGTGTACAATATATAATGATCAGATCAGGGCAACTGGCATATCTATCACCTCAAATTTTTCCCATGTCTTTGTGGTGAAAACATTCACAATCCTGTCTTCTAGTTATTTTGAATTATACACTACAATATTGTTAACTGTATTCATGCTACTGTTCTATATAGAACAACAAGCTTATTCCTTTTAACTGACTATAACTTTAGAGTAGTAGACTGATCTCCCTCTTCTATGCTCTCCCCACACAGCTTTGCAGGGGGTACAGTTATAATGGAAATCCATCATCTTGGTTTCTAATTCCCTGCTTATACCCATCACTAAGCTGTGTCTCTCCAAATCACCTACACAATTTCACATATTCCATATATTATAACTTATTTGTTATCTATTGTCAACCAGACTATGAGCTATAGAAGGGGTAGGGATTTGTTAACTTGTTCCATGGCTATATCCTGAGGTAGAGGCACAGTGTCCTTTGGCCCCCAAGTAAAAATTTCTGAAATTAATATAACTAATAAAGCTTTCTTATGTTTACTATTTATGTGATGTATTTTTCTCTCCCTTAACTTTTAGCCTATTTCCTCTAATACTTGAACTTCATTTCCTATAGACAACATATTTAGATCTTGGTTTTTACCCATTTTCAGAATTTCCACGTTTCAATTGAGGTATAAATTATATTAATGTTTAAGGTAGTGATTAGAAATGGCAGTGTGGTAAGCAACAACTCAACTTTGCAAAATTCACAATCAACACTGGAAAATAATAACTCAGGGTAGGAAAAAAATGTATGTAGTGGGGGAGGTAGTATATCCCTGGAAAACAGGAAAGATCTGACAGGAAAATTAAAACCTATAGAGTAGTTGAAGAAATAGCACAGTGCAAAGAAGGAAAGGGATAACCCACACTTTTTGCCTGGCTCCTGGCTCCTGGCTTCAGGTTCCTGGCTCACTTAAAAGGAAGGCCAAATCTACAGAGACAAAGTGAAACTGGGCAACTCAAAATGGCTTCAGAGAGAAACACCACAATGAAATGATCCAGTGTATGTTGTGAGCTTCAAAAGCTGGTGAGTGATTGCAGTCCAAGTGCCCACCATAGCTCCTAAAGAGAGTGCCTGGTAGGAAGACATTCCAGGGAAGGGTTGACTGAGCCTAGAACTCAGCAGCTAGGGAGAAATTCAGGGCTTCCAATGTTCAGTTATCACCTTGGGTGAGAGACAACCATGGAACACAACTATGGTCAAATAGCTCTGGTCAGGCTGGCAGGAGACACCCTGAGGCATTTAAGCTAAAGGACATGGGCCTCACCCCCACAGCCAGAATTACTCTGAAAATGAAAGTCACAGAACTTATGTCCTAGCCCTAATCCTACGGCTTGCTAGACATGCATCTGACCCACATATGGGGTCTAATTGTCTTGTTTATATTCTAAGCATGAGGACAGCAGTGCCTTCACATGGACAATGCCATAAAACTGTAGATTCCAGGAAAGGATCGTGTGTTAAAAATCACAGAAAAACTTATTTTTGATGTTTGGAGCTTTTTTTTCGTTTTTGTTTTTTGTGGTTGTGTGCTTTGTTTTTATACTTTTGGGCTTTTTCTTTTTCCCCTCTGCTTTTCTTTCCTCTTTCATTCTTTGACAGTTGATTGAGGCTTGGAGAATTTTCCTTTGTTGTTCTTCTTTGCTTCTTATCTCTTTTTCTACTTTTTTTAAAGGTTTCATATTCTTACAAAATTAAAGGATATTTTCATTGAAAAAGCATCAGGATTCTGTGAAAGCAGTTTATTTTTAGCCATGGAGCATCATTAGAGAAACACTCTCCTTGATTTACTTTTCTAATCTGTATAATAGGAATTATATAGGCTTGGATTCTTATCAACTATGATTTGGATTAAGAGGTCTAAATGTGCTAGTATGACATAGGACTTTAAAATTGTTAATTTCTTATCCTTTCCTAAGATCTTTTCCTCTCACTATAAAGCACATGATCTTACAAAACTATTTCAGTAATTTGGGGGTCTAGGTTAGTCATGAACCACCATACTTATGCCACTTACTCCTTGTCTTCAGGACACAACCCACACATCAAACCTATCAAATTAAGACTAGCAATTCTTAGGTCTAGACACTCATGAGACTTCTAAGTGCGAGGAATCTGGATGGCATCAATCATCATCCAGGCTCCTACTTCTGTCTCTTCCATGATTGATGATCCTGTGTGTCCCAGGTAAGTTCTGTGTAAACTAAGACTAAGAACATCCTTCTCATAGGATTGTGGTAAGAAAATAATAAAATCCATAGAAAGCATCTGGCATGCAGTAGGTCTACAAAAATTTTGGTTTTGGCCTTAGCCTGCCTCCTCCTTTTTCTTGTATAAAAGATGCCTGATAGCATAATTCTTCTAAAGTGTGTCTGGAAATCTAATCATCAGAAGGAATGTGAACCCCTCATTTTATGAATGAGGACCACGGCTATCACTCAGTGGTAGGATGACTTACCAAAGGGACTTAGGAAATGGAGAGGAAATTATTTGAACTTCTGACATTTTCACTGGGTTATCTAGACTACATGACCAAAGTCTTCAGCATGGGGTCCTGAATGCTCAACACAGCATTATGGACTCTTGGTTCTGACCTCAGAACTGTTACTTCCACCAGGCTTCTCAGTACAGTGACATATAAGATTTTCTAAGGTAAACAATGCACTATATACCTTACAGTGTAGTTTTGAGTGGCACTTGAGGCAAGAAGGATAAGAGATTTGAGGAAACAGGGAAGTCATTGAAGCAATAACATGTCATGATACTGAGGCTACCTAGCAGAAGGAGGGGGTTGATATGCTCTGACACCAGAGGGTTTGAAATAAGGGAGTTACACAATCTGGAGGTTAATGATCAGCAAAACTATTGGTAACAAAATGAAGAACCAAATGTACTGGCATTCCTTTCCCTCCTGAGGGCTTCCCTCCTACAGGAACACCATTGCCCTTTCCAGGTTTAATCATTGTGTTGGAGAAGGCAAGCAGGATCAAATATGATTGAGAAGTGGAGAAGAAGAAGATGAATCCAGAAGTACAATGCATATCTACCACATGCTTGACGACTTAGGCAATTCTAGGTACATGCTGTTTACTGAGTGATGTGGCTGCTGCCTTTCCTATCCTGCCAGATTTATCCTTTACATTCTTCTGATACAGGACAATTCTCATCTCCATTTCCTAGATAAAGATATGGGAATACAAATTGGTGAGTTATCTTATAGGGAATCATACAAGCACTAAGTGGATAAATATAGATAAGCACCAATGTCCTTTTGACATCCAGTTCTATTTCTTCCAGATACCACAGTGCTGCTCTTAGGCTGTAAATCCCATAGTTATAACCACATGATACAAGTTCATTGACTTACTATACAGGGTAATAGAAATGTTTTATTCTGATAATCAGGATTCTGTTTGCTAATGAAGTAAATAATTTGCAGATGCTCACTCAAGAACACCAAGTGTGAACTGCTACTAACCTAAATCTTACCTGATGCAAGATGCCCTCCCAAAGCCCTATGCACTCATAGGTGGGCTTTGGGGATTGACTGGGTCATGGGTGTATGAAACTGGATCAGGGATATATGATACTTGGTTAGTACACTGATTAGTTTAGCATAGCTCTGAGTGTGACTGAATGGATTTAGTGAAGATGGAAGATACATGCTGGGTGTTGGTAGCACCAACCAATAGCCTTGTAGCCTGGATGGAATAAAAAGATAAAGCAGAAGGAATGCTGCTGCTTTCTGCCTGCCATACCATGAACTGTTTCTCCTCTGCCATGGTGCCTTGCTTTGGAACCAGCCCAGCATGGACTGAAACGTCTAAAACCTGTGAAGTAAAATAAACTTCTTTAACTTGTGGGTGTCAGATATTTTGCCCTAGTTATGATAAAGTTACTAAGACACCTGCTGAACAAATATGATGGGAGTTCTCACTTAAACGTATTTCCAAGACACACACACACACACACACACACACACATTTCTCAATAGCAGTGTCAAGTGTAAGGGGAGAGGACTTATATGTGTGAAATTGACAAACAAGTTGCTCCACCTTCCCTCAGAATGAAATTCCTCCTCTCTCATGCTTACTTTTCCAACTCTGTGACTGTGCATCTGTAAGGGAGGCATAAACTGAATGCCTTAGTGTGATGACAGGAGCTTTAGTTTCAGCAAGTGCAAAGCAGAGTCAGCAGGAGCTTTGCATTCCTTCAATTCCTGTCATTGTTAGAAAGTTTGAGAAACTTTTCACACATTTGACTTCCGTTCTTGATTGAGTAATCTGTTTTACATATTGCCAATTCATTTTCTGTCCTTTACTTTTTCACCATTTTCCTGCCTGATTGAACATTAACACAGTTTTCCATTGAGTTTGAGACAATATGCAGTGTACTTATTTTACAAATACTTTGGAACTAGGCATTGGTCACGATCAAGAGAAATAACAATGAAGAGAATAGACAAAAGTCCTTCTCACTCTGAAACTTACATTTTACTGGATAATAGTTATAAATATTGGAGGATTATACCCGGGAACTTACTGAGCCCACTAAATGACAGACACTGTTCTAGATGTAGCAGATATTGTGGTAAATGAAAGGAATAAAAATCTCTGCCTCAACCTGGCTGTGGCAGCACAGTCTTGCAATCCATAGTCTAAGAGGTTGAGGCAGAAGGACTGTGAGTTCTAGGCCAACCTGGGCTACACAGAAAATTCCATGCCAGCCTAAAATATAGTGAGACTCTGTCTCAAAGAGAAAGAACAATTGTTGTCCTACTGGAGCAGCACTGGGAATCAATCTGAAAACTTGAATATGTTGAACTCAACTACTGTTTAGATTTAAATATTCAGTGATCAAAACCAATAAGTGATGTGTTCATTTTGGAAATTATATTTTATATGTGTATTGTGATATAATTACATATTGTGAACAATTCAAAAATTTTTAATATCATCACCATCACCATAGTTAATTTTAGAACACTTTTCTCACCATAAAGAGGCATCTTGCCCTTTCACTACCATTCCCACCTCTCCTTCAAACTTAAGCAATCACTAATCTACTCTGTTTGGGCACATTTACTCTCAACGTGTCATACCCATAGAAGGGGACACTAATATTGTCAAGGTTCACCCATGTTGTGGCATTTATCGTAATTTCTTATGACTGAATAATGATTTTTCTACTATGCAGATATATACTTCACCTGTACTTATCCACTGATAGACATTGGGTTGTTTCCACTACTTAGGTATCACAAGTAAGGCTGCCATGAATATTCACACACAAACTTTTGTGTGAACATCTGTTTCCAACTCTCTAGGAGTACAATTTCAAGACATGTCCTCATCTTTAAATAAAGTGGATATTACTGGTGCCACATTATAAGCCTAGCACAGAAAGACAAACACTTTATGATCTCATTTGTAGAATCTGCAAAATGACCTCATAGATGTACAGAGTAGAATAGACGTTAAGAGGTTGAGGAAAGGGTAGGGGAGAGGATGATGGGAGGAGAGTGGTCAAAGAGTTCAAAATTAGAGTTAGACAGAATTAGTCCAGGAGATCTATGACACAGTAGGATGACTATAGTTGACAATGTAAGGTATACTTTCAAATAGCTGGAAAAGTTCCCAGCACAAAGAAATGATAAAATATTTGAGATAATGAATACACTGAATGGTACAATTTGATCTCTACATAATGTATATATGCACCAAAACTTGCCTCTGCTACATATATATGTGCAATTATTATTATGTATCAGTTAAAAATATTAAGTAATTCTCAAATGGGAAGTGGATCAAGAGATGGAGATGAGGAGAAGAAAAGGGAATAAAAAAGGGGTTAAGATGTGTTATGTCCATGTACCAACTCCACACAAGGAATGGAAACGCCACATACTGCAAACACGTACTAACAAAACATACACTTCAAAAATAAAATAAGATTGAATAAAAACCATTTGACCTTGTAGAATATGCTTAATTTTTTACATTTCTCCCGTTCCTCCTCTCAGAGTTGGAAATGAGCCAGGCACAATAATATCACCTCCTCTGGTTCTTTTATTTTAATGGAATAAAAGGTAAAACAAAATTTCTTAACAAAATAATAGGAGAATAACAATAGTCAATACATTGCATGTTTCTATCTTCAAAGAAGAGAAAAGGGGGAAAATGCAAGCCAGTTATACTATTGGTGTCTCTTAGTTCACTGAAAAGGAAGATTTGTGCTAGTGTCGATTGGAAAAATTTTTATGCCGGTATCTTGTACTCTGAGTAACTACTTTGAAGATAGCAACCTCCTCATATCCTTGATATGAAAAATAAATGTATTAGTACATATAATGCACTGAGAACCTTGCCTGTATGAGAGTGGGAACTGCTTAAATTTATACTATCACTTTTATTGGAGAAAAATTAAAGCATGCAAAAGGGGTAGGGAGTGCCAATGGGGTGAACTTTGTAAGCAGTTAGCTCCTAAAGTGCTCAGTGATGGATGTAACGCCTCATCAAAGATTTATTTCTATACAGAAGATTATTGCATGTTAGAGCAGGGACAGCACTGGGGAAATGACTCACCAAAAATCCTAGGATTAGTGATGGATCTGGCATGTGAGGCCTAGGTGTTTTGATTCCAGCCATCTGTCCAGTAGACACATGGCTGTCACCTCTTCCTGAAAATTATTGGGAAATTGCTTTTCTAACTTTCAACTAAAAGGTGAAGTTACAAAGACAGAAAAGCACATAAAATATAAAGAAAGTTTTAAGGATAAATTCTGCTTCTCTGAGGTTTTTAGAATTAATTCTTATTACACCTTGTTCTTCTTCACATTACTTTGTAAATTTCTCCTCATTACTCTCCTAAATATCTTCTTGATTTTCTGAACTTCATTCAAAAATCCACCATTTCACACATCTTCCACACAAAATCCTTAACTCATATACAGTATCAGCAGAGTGAAAATTTTTCTTCTTTATGTTGATCATAAAGTAATAAATGTACATTAATTGGCTCTAAAATATTTAGTGTATTATATTATAAATTTAAGTAGAAACATAAATGAAAAGTTTTTTTTAAAAACCTGTCCAAAACCAGGAAAATAAGCTTAAAACATAGGAATTATGGAAAAATTTCCAGCATATTTTTCAGGCAAAATTTAATATTCATAATATATAAATAAATATGCATATCTAAAATGTATTTCTTTTTAAATGTATTTTAAATGTACAGTAAAGTAATTCAAATAATAATTCTGCATCACAATTAAACGTAGAAAATAAAACCTATAAAAAGAAAAAGAATAAAAATTACAATGCATACGCATAAAAAGGCACATTAAAGAATAGGACATATTGATATATATTATTCTGTAGTGATTAAAATTTTGAAGAACGAAATATAGGTTTATATGAACTTACGTACTAGTGCTATACACTGAGAACTATATCTGGTCACTAGTTGGTATTAATCTCCAATTTCTGATTTTCTCCAATTAAAACTATTATTTTGCAAAATGAAACAAATATCTGGTAAAATTACTTTGCATTCAAGTGGTGGAAGAGTATGTAAAACAAAATCACATTCAAATTTATTCAGCAATTTTTCTTCTTTTCCATAGTTTCACAAATGTAAATAACACTAACAATAACAATACTTTACTGTAAAAGCTGATGCATATTACAGACCTGGGGCCAGAACAGAGAGGAGAAAAGATTCAGTTTACTGTAAAGTTCCATACAGTTTTCTGATCGTGTCTAACTGCCCAGCAGTGGATTTTCACACAGGATTTCCCATGTCATAGAGCATTTCCTGACTCACATCTGGTTAGAATCTCAGCACAGCTCCTCCTTCTCTTCCTCTGGCTAATGCCTTTCTATTCCCCAAGTCTCCATTTAAGCATACTTCTTGTGGGAAGCACACTGGGATAGCTAGCAGAACTTCAAGACCTTAGTAACTCTACCAACTTCACCAGTTGCAAATATACCTTTTTTGTCTTGCTGCTGTCATCTATGTTCATCTCTCAGAAAGCAAAAGGGTCTATCTGATGTTTCAATAAATATCAAATTGCAAAAACAGAAATAAATAAATAGCTGCCCTGGACTAGAGATCCAAGAAAAAACAGTTTTGATGAATGATTCCCAGAATTGAGTGTGTCCACCTTTAGTCCAATGAGATGATGTCAGGAATGCCA
>PVLD010036624.1:0-10834 GCA_004027595.1 Dinomys branickii
AAAAAAAAACAAAAAAAAAAAAAAAAAAGAAAAAGAAACCACAAAGAAAGAGAGAAAAAGAAAGAAGAAAGAACAGGAACACGAATACACTATCAGTGTAAGCAGTCCTTGTGTTTGGAACATACAGCTGTCATGTGTGAAGACTGCCTGGAAGCAAAGCTGATTTTTGTGATGGTGTAAAGGCAGATTTACAAAAATCTTACAGTATAAACTAAAAATCAATCCGCAGCCTGTGCCTGTGTTGGGACAGGGTTGCTCACGCCGCTTGCCACAAAGTTAGACTGCTCAGCTGTTAGCCTTGACTGGCTACATCCAGCAGCAGCCAGGTCAACCTGACCACATCCAGCTGTAATATGCTTCTCTACTTCAAATATGTATGTATCTAGTTTTTTTTGGACTACTTCCAGGACTTTATACTTCATGCCCAGAACAGACTGGCCCAGTCAAGGAGGCGTTCAGCTCTACCCACTCTGCTCAAACCCCCTCCCTGGTGGGCTGTTCCTGTCTAATGACAATTTCTTTTAAATAAACCTGTTGAAAATGAATCTGCCTGACAACATATAACTCGATTCTTATAATCCATGCAACTAATCATGTAATAACCAGCTATCAGGTTTGTACTTCCTGTTTACAAACTGTATTTATTTTTTGGTCTTTTTGAAACAGGGTCTCACTGAGCAGTTCAGGCTGGCCTTGAGCTCACTTCGCAGCCCAGGCTGGTCTTGAACTCACAATGATCCTCTTGCCGCAGCCTCCCGAGTGCTGGGATTACAGGCCTGTGCCACCATGGCCAGCCTGCAAACTGTTTTTTGGTCTTCTTGAGACAGGGTCTCAGTATGCACTTTGGGTTGGACTTGAGCTTACTTTGTATCCCAGGCTGGTCTCAAACTCACAACGATCCTCCTGAGTGCTGGAATTACAGGTGTGTGCCACCACATCCAGCTTCTTTCCGGAGTACTTGGAACTGTAGACAAAGGCCCTTTCTTGCTTGCTTTCTTTTTTTTGAACTGGGACTCAAACTCAGGACCTTGCACTTGCCACGCAGGTGTCACTGAGCTACATCCTTGGCCCTTCTCTTTCTTTCTTTCTCTTTCTGTCTGCCTTTCTTTCTATTTTCATTTATATAGGTGAACTTAAATTCTCTTAAAACTGCTTAAAATTTCTGCAGAGCCATGGGGTAGGGTATATCCCTGTAATGGCAGCCCTTGGGAGGCTGAGGCAGGAGGATCCTGAGATGGAGGCCCACCTATGTAATTTAGCAAGACCTCGTCTGGAAATAAAAATTTTTAAAAGTTAGGGGAGGCCAGGTGTGGTGAGGAATGCCTGTAATCCCAGCACTAGAAAGGTTGAAACAGGAGGATCAATGTAAGTTTGAGGTCAGCCTAAACTGCATGGTGACACACCTTGGCTCAAGAAAAAAAATTTTAAGTTTAAAAAATTTTTAAGGTAAGCTGTTTTTTTTCAGCTTCTTTGTGAAAACAAAACCTCCCACCCTCAGCCCTGGTGTCACAAGTGAACATTTCCTGGGGCCATTGTGGGGCAAGGCTGGGCCTAATTTACATATTTCCGGGCTTTTGTTCTGCCCTCTCCTGGGAGGCAGGCTAGCTGCACTGCCCCTCTGGACAGGTTGTAAATAAATTTACTTTTCCATTTTCAGGGGCTTTTTTCTGTACATTTTAGAGGTCACTTTGTAGCCCAGGTTGGCCTCTTTTTTTTTTTGTCTTTTTGAGACAGATGCCTGGCCATCTTTCTTCTTCCTTCCTTCTGATACAGGAAAATAAATCTCCCAACCTTAATGATATCAGACGAGTTCCTGTTCTCTAAAACTGAAGAATGAATTTTAGGAACAACGGAAGTTAAGAGCAGCATACATTTATTGAGAGAAAGAAAGCTTCTGTCCAAGAGAGGGACAGAAAGGGGGCTCGAGTGGGTTGCCCCCGACTCTGTCTTTTCTAGGGACTTTTATAGAGAAAAACCATGAGGTGAGGCGGGTCCAAGGTAGGGGAGATGGACAAAACTATGGTCAGCCAATAAGACTGCAAGGATAATTAACCAGGTAAGACTGAGTGAACTGGGATCAAATGGGAAAGCGAGTCACATAGCAAGCGGGCATAAATACAGATCAGGGGCTTTTCCTGTGCGGGTCGGGGTAGTGACTCTTCCTGGCTTTTTAGAAGGTGGTAGTTACTTATTTAGAATATCAATCCCTGACATTTACACCTAGGGAGCGAAGTGGGTGCATTTGTTTAGCGCCTTTTGTCAGAGATGAGGTCTGACCCACGGTATCTTTTATGTTGGCTCCTTCGAGGGCCCGGCCCTGTCTCACTGCCTAATTATCTAACTCAACTGCTTGTAACACACCCTCCTCTGAAGTAACCCGAATTGCCATGAGGGAGCAACGGGCGATGACCGCTCTGGCTTTTTCAGGCTGAAAGGGGTCGTAGTTGTTGATCGGCAGTCAAAGAAACTCTCCAGAGGGTCTATCTAAAGGCCTGAGATAGACACCAGGCGTTTTTATCTTGGGT
Source organism: Dinomys branickii (assembly GCA_004027595.1). Classification (NCBI taxonomy): domain Eukaryota; kingdom Metazoa; phylum Chordata; class Mammalia; order Rodentia; family Dinomyidae; genus Dinomys; species Dinomys branickii. The sequence goes on from PVLD010036624.1 coordinate 2,526, forward strand.
AGGTGTATAGCTTTAAATCTGCACGAGACAAAGGCAAAGAACCAATTAAGTATGCATGGGCCAAGTAATAAGACCAACAGGATTATTATGAATATAGTTAACAGAGATTTCCACCAAGAGGAACCAGTAATGGCCTCCCATAGAGGGGATAAGTTCCAGGGATTTTTAGAATCTGACATATCATTGATCTGTTGCCTGATATCTTCAATAGCTGTTGAGACATTAGCAGAGGGATCAGGAATGTACACACAACATTCAGTTTTTATAATTGCACAGGTACCCCCTTGTGCTGCTGTTAGAATGTCTAATGCCATCCGATTTTGGAGGATGGCCTCCCTCATTAATTTTACTTCTTCATTTAGGAGAGACCAGCTGCGGTGTCACTTAAGGCCCCCTGAGTGTAGTTAGTTAAGGCCTCGATGTGCTGCATGACATCTTCTAACCCTAGGGAAGGGATAAAGATAGAGGCCAAGTGATCACACTAGTGAAACACCCTCCTAGACCATCAGTGTTGTAAGCGGGGTGAATTGGCAGGTTCATCAATAGTTTTGATGCTTCTGCCTTGTAACCAGGCAAATCCTAACGTGCATCTTCCTATCCACCCAGGGGGCAGCCAGGGCCACAAATTGGTCCCACAAGACCATTGAGTGCCATTGGGGGCTTCCCATCTAATTCCAGGGCGAGTAAGCCAATCTGTTGCAAACCAGTCTTTAGCCTGTAAAATTATTATATGTACACATTGTTTAGGGGCTGTCCACCCCAAGTATTTAGTGGAGTTAGGCCAATGAGAATAGGAATGATTTTTTTGTTTCCAACATAATGGGGCCTATCTATTGAGATGACCTATAGTGGGAGTTAACCATATATAATCATCCCATATTTGAAAATAACCATCCTGTTATCTATGATTGTTGGCCCTCAGGATAGGACTTTTACATTTATTTAATAGGGGCCTTATTAGTGCCAGTAGAGAGGCTTTAGTGACTTTGTGGGAAAAGTGGGAAAAGACTCGATTATGTCAAGAGTCATTAAGAGTATAGCTCATAGGCCACTCAGTTACTTTGTAATGGTGTGCTGACCTATGTACGATTGAACTCTTGCATATCTCATTAATATAGTCCTGTAATTTATTTTAATCATCTCCTTGAAGTGGGGATACCCACCAAGGAAGTCCTGATGTACTAGACAAGGGGAGTAGACCACATATCCAGCAAGAGGTCTGTTGTAATGACTCTGCATATTCCTGTGCCCATCTTAGAAAGGAATTGCATCCTCCTCTGAGGGGCAAAGTGATTAGTAAAAAGGCCAAGAGTACCATCACTTATCTGAAGACTGTGCTTTTTTCTTGGATGTGAATCTTAAGTCTTTTATGGGTTCACAGGAGTACTCAGGGGGTTGTTCACTCTCAGCAACAGTCTCTGGTTCCCAGAGCTTGAGTCTGGTGTGATGTATCCAGGAATCCAGGCCTGTTGTCTTGACTGCAGAAGCAGATGACAGAATTGCGGTGTATGGGCCTTCCCACATTGGTCCTAGGGAAGGAGAAGATGAGGGGGTAGACTTAACCAGTACTAAATCTCCAGGATGGAATATGAGATTTTTCTTTTTTCTAGGCTGAGCCTTTGTAAGCTGTTGAAGAGTTTGTTGGAATTTAGCCAATGAGGTAACAACTTTTAGTAAGGCATCTGCTTTTTTGTCAAAGAGAAAATCATTAGTAATGACAGGTCATCTGTAAGTATTTTAAATGGACTGAGGCCTAGGATATGAGGATCTTTAAAAGCAAAGAGAAACTGGGAATCTCTCTGTAAAAGAATATAAAAGAAAGCATAAACGAACTGGCATCTTTTGTAATTTGAGAAAGGAGTGTGTATGGGTTAGGTACCATTGGGTGAATTGGCACTACTGCCTCGTTTATCAATCTAAGGTCCTGTATTAATCTCCATTTTCTATTGGGCTTTTGAAGTGTTGCATGGGGGGCTGGGGATATAGCTCAGTGGAATAAGCTTCTGCCTAGCAAGCGCAGGGTCCTGAGTTCGATCCCCAGTACTGCCAAAAAAAAAAAAAGTGATGAAGTGTTGCATGGACTGTTATAGGGCTTAAGTAAACCTTGTGTGCTTAGGTTATCAATTATAGGCAATAACCCTTTTTTAACTTTAGGTTTTAAAGGATATGGTCTCTGATTAGGGAAAGCAGTAGAATCTCTGAGATATATCTGTACTGGAGCAGCTCCCAATGCCCTACCTATTCTGCCTTTAGTAGCCCATACTTCAGGATTTATTTTTGTCTCCACAAGGGGAAGACAGTGTACCTGACTGGGGTGCATATATATTATAGTATTTAAACAAGATAAAGTATTTCTTTCCAAGAGAGGGACTGGACTTTTAGGCATTATCAAAAAGGAATGTGAAAAAAGAAAACCATCCCAGTTACAGTCTAAGGATTGTGAAAAATAGTGAATTACCTCCTCTCCGGTGACTCCTTTCACTGAGGTATGGCGGCTGGAAGGAAGGCCAGGATTGAAAAGAAGGACCGAGAGACTTGCACCAGTGTCCAGCAATAGGCTGGTTTTCTTTCCCTCTATAGTCATGATTACCCGGGGCTCCTCCATGGAGATGACAGTCCGGCCAGAGGTAGAGGGCGAAGTGTGCCCTGGGCCCCTTCATTCTTGCTGGACCAACTGGTAGGATGGGTCTGAACTCTGGGGCCTTCACTTCAGAGGGCAGTCCGACCTCCAGTGGTTACCTTTTCAGCTAGGGCATGGCCCAGGAGGCTTTTTAGGACAGTCCCTCTTAAGTGGCCTGGCTTCTGACAGCGGTAGCAGACCAAGGTAGTCGTTGATTTCTTGGGGCCCCAAGAATCAGACTTAGGGTCTGTTTCTCTTAGTGCTGCTGCAAAGGCAGCTGCTTTTTCTCAGTCTCTTTGTTTTCGCTCCTTGGCCTTCTCCTCATCATGGTTATAAAACACTGAGGAGGCAGTTTTTATTAACATCCAGTGAGCTATCTGGGCAAAAACCATTTTTTGTAGCTTTTTTCTAATATCTGGGGCTGACTGAGTAATGAACTTATCTTTAAGAATAGCTTGTCCCTCTATTGAATTAGGATCTAGGGAAATATGTTTTATCAATGCCTCTTGGAAGCGATCTAAGAAAGCAGAGGGCTGTTCCCTTTTCTCTTGTTGGGCAGCTGACAGTTTAAAATAATTGAATGGCTTAGCTCTTAACCTTCTTAGACCTTCAAGAATACATGTCTGAAAGTATCTCCTATTTCAGTCTCCCATATGGCTGCTAGGCCAGTAGGGGTCCTGGATAGGGACGGCTTGAGCTCCAGTGGGAACTGGTAGTTCCCCTTCTTGTCTTTCTTCCGGCCTTCTGAAATTAATAATATGGTATTCATCTCCAAATGCAATAGCAGCCTGTAGTGCTGCCTGTTTCTCATTAGGGCTCAATGTTTGATTCAAGAGTAACATTACATCTTTCCAGTCTAGCTCATAGGTCTGAGTGAGGCCTCTAAATACCTCAATGTACTTATCAGGGTCATCTAGAAATTTTCCAAGATCTAACTTTATCTGTTCTAGGTCACTGAGAGAAAAAGGCACATGAACTCTGGCAGTTCCAAATTGTCCACTTACCTCTTGTAATGGATATTGTCCTTGAGAAGCTTGTCTAAACTCAGCTAAGGAAGGTTATAGCTCTGTACAAGCCTGGATTACAGCTGGTCTAGAAGCTTCATCCTCTAACTTAGAAGGGCAAGTAGGGGAAACCTTAGGTTTAGGAATGGTGGGTGAGGCCTTGATTAAAGCTGTCTGGTCCTCAGACTCCGAATATTGGGAAGGAGCAATCTCAGGCTCTAGTACAGTGGGTGCCTTAAGAGTCTGAGGTGTCCCATTTTCCTGTGGCTCACTTTTACATTTTGAAGCTAAATAAGGACTATTTCTTAACACAAAGAAAATTTGAAGGTACGGCACTTCAGACCATTTTCCTTCCTTTTTACAGTATCTTTCTAGTTGTAAAATAGTATCATAATTAATACTTCCCTCTGTATTCCATTTTGGTTCTAGGGGGTAAGTAGGCCATGTGCGAGTGCAGAAAAATATTAAACGGCTCTTTTTTAACGTGTCAGGATCAAACATCTTCCAATGTTTAGTGACATAAGTGAGAGGAGTAAGCAATTCTGACTGTGAGTTTCCCATGGTCTGTAAGACAAGCAGAGAGAGGTTGGACGTCTCCTCCCTATCTCTAATTGGTCTTTGTACCCTTAAGGCGTCCCTTAAGTAGATTTCACTTCAGGGCAACTGGATGCCATCTGGAGAGAGCAGAGGACAAAATCAGATCAGCCTATCTACCCTTGAACTGATGCGCAATTCTATCCAACCAGAAAACTCATGAACTGTGTACTTACTCCTACTGGACATCTACAAGCTAAGTTACAATTGGTCTGGTGACAGGAATATCTAAAGGAAGCACATCTTTGTAATAAACTATTGCTTTTTTATTCTTTATTCTTTGGACACGGGCATAAAAAGGCAAGTTGGAAGTGCTTAGATATTCTCGAGCCACAAAGGAGATCACCTCTTAAATAGAACAATTGGCTAGAGGAATTTTGCCCCATGCACTGGACAAAGCCTCCAGCTGCTTGTGTTTATTACCTAATCACCTAGGCAACCTTTCTTAACAGGAGAAGACTGTTTTATTTGAACTTTGAAGCTCACAGGTTAAACAAATTTACCATCTAGCAATCATATTTAAATATTGTTAAAGGCAGGTTAGTTAAGGCTGACAAGAACCTCTTTACTCTTAGTTAGCATATGTAAGGCACAAATGAGAATCGTTCCCCTCCTAGCCAGTGAAATGTAAATTGGTTTTTTTTGTTGTTTTTTTTTTTTTTGCGTACTGGGGATTGAACTCAGGTCCTTGTGCTTGCCAGGGCTTATGCCACCGAGCTATATGCCCAGCCCTGAAATGTAAATTGTTGTAAATTGCCTCAGCCTAGTTTCTGAAGTGTGGCTCGACTGAAAAGTTTATGGAGAATTTTTAGTGTACTGTTAAGACAGAGATAGGTATGATAGATAAGTGGAGATTTTTCAGTGGTCAGGAGCCAGTTTCCACCGAGGAAACTTTGGGTATCCGCCAGAAGAGTAGCCCTGGCCATGACCCCTCAGCTCTCAGTTTCTATTGGCCCGCAAACCAGAGATCAGTCCCCAGAAAGGAATCCAGCCGTCTCTCTGGGTCAACATTCCATCTGCCATTGGCTTTAATGGGGATTCACCAAAGAGATGCTGGGGAAACCTGTCCTCTGCTTCGAAGAGTGGCGGCTGCTCTAAGAGCTTTTAATTAGCTGGCAGAGTGACCACTGTTTGTCAAAAATTTTACAAGGGATAGTTAAAAGCCTGAACAAGATTGCCTACACTAGACCTAGGAGAAGAGGAAAGGTTGGAGATCCTCCCCTAGACTAACATGTTTTGGTCCCAGAAGTGTGCTGCTTTTAGAGGTAGCTCCTTCTGGTGTCACCCAGAAGTCGGTTCTCTCCACTGTGTCTCAGGTTCAGCCTCCCGAAGGAGACCTGCCCAGAACACTAAGCCGGGACATGGCTTTTATGTGTGTTCGGGACGGGCAAAATTCTGATGTCTCATCTGACCCAGAGACAGGGTATGTGCCCTTTTTCTAAGAGGACTTCCATGTCTTCAGCGTTAACAAACGCTCATCTTCTATGGGCTTAACTTAGTTGAAACAGGCTAGAGTTTTTTCTAAGTCTGAGATAGATTTAAAGAGACCCATCTTACAGTTTATATCAAATTCCACTAGGAGCATTCTAACATTACTCTCCCTACCTAAACAACATCAAGCAAGGAAAACCAGTACATTTAGCAAGTAGTTCAAATGTATCAAACACAATATATACCAGAACAAAACTGGAATAAAAAGTCTCACTAAAGCTTATAACCTTGCCATGTTCTAACTTAGATTTATCAACATTTTAACAAAACTATGTAAAAGACAAAGCAATTATAAGCAATTATAAGCAGTTGCTTATAAGCAATTATAAGCAACAGGCAAAAGCATAACAATTTGAAGCATAAAAATGTTACCTAAATGAGTCCCAATCCAGAGTCTATGAAAGAAAAGCAAACTCTTACCTCTGTCCAGGTATCTCAGTGGCAACCTCCAAAATTGTACAGGAAAATAAAACTCCCAACCTGAATGATATCAGACGAGTTCCTGTTCTCTAAAACTGAAGAATGAATTTTAGGAACAATGGAGGTTAAGAGGAGCATATATTTATTGAGAGAAAGAAAGCTTCTGCCCAAAAGAGGGACAGAAAGGGGGGCCAAGTGGGTTCCCCCAACTCTGTCTTTTCTAGGGACCTTTATAGAGAAAAACTATGAGGTGGGGCGGGTCCAAGGTAGGGGAGATGGACAAAACTATGATCAGCCAATAAGACTACAGGTATAATTGTCCAGGTAAGACTGAGTGAACTGGGATCAAATGGGAAAGCGAGTCACGTACCAAGCGGGCATGAATACAGATCAGGGGCTTTTCCTGTGCGGGTCGGGCTAGTGACTCTTCCTGGCTTTTTAGAAGGTGGTTGTTACCTATTTAGAATATCAATCCCTGACATTTACACCTAGGGAGCTAAGTGGGTGCATTTGTTTAGCCCCTTTTGTCTTAAGGTCTGGCCCACAGTATCTTTTGTGTTGGCTCCTTCCAGGGCCCGGCCCTGTCTGACTGCCTGTAACATTTCTATCCAACTCAGCTGCCTATAACACTTCCCTCCTTCCTTCCTTCCTTCCTTCCTTCCTTCCTTCCTTCCTTCCTTCCTTCCTTCCTTCCTTCTTTCCTTCCTTCCTTCTTTCCTTCTTTCCTTCTTTCCTTCTTTCTTTCTTCTTTCTGGACAGGGATTTAAAAACTGTTCTTGTGCCAAGTGTGGTGGCACACGCCTGTGATCCCAGAGCTTAGGAGGCTGAGGCAGGAGCAGTATTGTGAGTTTGAGACCAGCCTGAGCTACAAAATGAACTCAAGGCCAGTCTGAACTGCATAGTGAGACCCTGTCTCACAAAAAAAAAAAAAAAAAAAAAAAAACCAGCCAGGCATAGTGGTGCATGCCTGTAATCCCAGCAGTCGTGAGGCTGAGGCAGGAGGATTGTCATGAGTTTGAGACCAAAGTGAGCTACAAAGTGCGCTCAAGGCCAAACACACACACACACACACAAAACTGCTTTTGTGAAAAAGCACCAACTTTTCACTTGGGTCTCAAGATGGCCAGTGAATGAGCAAGAGCAGAAAAACCTCAGCCCCTCCGCCCTCATTTGTATTTGTCTCCTGTTAGCACTTAAGCTTTGGGTCAGATCCCTGCTTGAGGCACATTAATCCTTCATGGAGTACTTGTCTAAAAACTGCTAATTCAAAAAAATTAAAAATAGAAAGATAAAAAATAATAAAAATTACCAACTGCTAATACAAGGTTAGCCCTAGGTTTACCTAACCTCCTCCTCCCCTTTCAAGGCTGAGGACACCACTGGACGTGCCCTGCCTGTAGTCCCAGCACTGGAAAAGCTGAGGCAGGAGGATTACCGTGAGTTCGAGGGCAGCCTAGGGTATACAGGGACACCCTGTCTCAAAAAAAAAAAAAAGTTTTGCCCAGTGGTGCAGGGTGGCACATGCTTGTAATTTCAGCACTATTACAAGGCTTAGGCAGGGGCCAGGGATGTAGCTCAGTGGCACAGTGCTAGCATGGTAAGTACGAGGTCCTGAGTTTGATTCCTGGTACAAAAAAAATTTTAGAAAAAAGGCTTAGGCAGGAAAAGCACAAATTTAAGACCAGCTTAGCTACTCAGGGTGTGGAAGCTTTGGGTTCAATGCCCAGTACTGAATGAAAAAACAAAATCCCTGGCCAGGGCAGCAGAAGCCTCAGCTTTGCCAAGGCTGTGCCCTGTCAGGCTGCAGGGCTGGGTCAGGCCAGCAGCTCTCCAATCCCACAGCTTGGCTGACCTGGACAGATCACAGGGAGCCAGAGGATGCTGAACTGCTACCTCTGGGACCCCACTCAGAGGCTGGGTAGTAAAAAGTTTATTTCAAGCTGAAGCTATTTGAGAGTTAACAGATGCAGAAGGAAATCTTCCCAGAGATCCCTACATATCTGATTAAAAGCAGAAATTCTGATAAACAAGAAGCAAGCCTATAATCCCAGCACTCGGGAGGCTGAGGCAGAAGGATCGTTGCAAGTTCGAGACCAGCCTGGGCTACAAAGTGAGCTCAAGACTAGCCTGAACTGCATAGTGAGATCCTGTCTCAAAAAGACAAAAAAAAAAAAAAAAAA
>PVLD010036625.1:0-10834 GCA_004027595.1 Dinomys branickii
AAAAAAAAAAAAAAAAAAAAAAAAAAAAAAAAAAAAAAAAAAAAAAAAAAAAAAAAAAAAAAAAAAAAAAAAAAAAAAAAAAAAAAAAAAAAAAAAAAAAAAAAAAAAAAAAAAAAAAAAAAAAAAAAAAAAAAAAAAAAAATTGTAAACTGTAGAAATACCAAAGTGAAGTTGAGATTTCAGAAATTGAGGACAAAATGAATGTAAGAGAATTACTCAGAGAAGTCTTAAAGTGATGAGAGAAAAGAAATTTTATCTAATGGTGACTACATGGTGCTAATAAGACTAACCCAAAGCTAACTGGAGTGAGAAAGAAATTAAGAGACAATACACAGTAAACAGAAAAATCTGTTTACAGAAGTCATAATAGAAAACTTTCTAAATATGAGGAACAATTTCAAAATACAAGTAAGCAAGACTTATAGAACACCAATTCTATGGTGAAGCTATGATGAAAACTATGATGGAAAGAGAAGTTCCCATATATCTTCGCAAAAATTTCAGAACAAAAGGACAGAATCTTAAAAGCTGTTAGAAAAGAACACACACACAAAAAAGAAAAACACACACACACACACACACACACACACACATATAGGAGATTAATTACTAATACAGCAGATTTCTCTAATGTAAATGTAGGCGAGCTTAGAGTGAAGTATTTCAAGCCTTAAAGTAAATAATATCCAATCCAGACTAACATATTCTGCAAAACTATCTTTTAAAATTGATGGAAATATAAGGACATTCCATAGCAAAGAACATCTTAAGCAACACATAAACACCAAACCAGCACTCCAAAAAATACTCAGTAATATCCTAGACAGAGAGAATAAAACAAAGAAAGCCAAAAGACCAGAGGAAATGAACACATCAGTTAGGCCAAACAGACAAAGAAGGAAAAATGAAAAAGTCAACAAGAATAAAAAGAATAAATCACTACCTTTCAATAATAATACTCAAAGTAAATCGTCTCAAATCTCCAACTTCAAAACACAGACTAGCAGAATGCATTTTTTCTAAAAAACCCAGAATGTAACAAATCTGTTGTGTTCAACTTATTTAATCCAAAAAGAAACCCACACACTAAAAATCAAAGGATGGAACAATATTCCGTGCAACATGATTCTGAAAGCAAGCAAGGGTAGCAATCTTTTTCTACATAAGTACATAAAAACATGAAAAAGAGTTCAACATCGCTGGCTATTTAAAAAACACAAATAAAAATGTTGACTCCACCTTATTACTGAATAAATGGCTTTCATCAAGAAGTCAAATAATAAATCCTGGTGAGGCTTCAGGAGTGGAAGATGTTTTTACATTGTTGGGAGAAATGTAAACTAGTCCAAGCACTATATAAGTCACTGTGGAGATTTTCAAAACAGTAAAAAGTGAAATTCAGCTCTACCCAGCTATTCTCCTTGCAGGCATCTTCCAGAAAGTGTAAAGCACATTAGAGCAACACGTGTATATTCATGTTTATAGCAGCATAACTCTTAACAGCTAACTTTTGGAAGCAACCTGTGTCCTACATATCAATTCATTAATAGATGAAATGGTAAAGAAAATGTGCTTTTTATATACAATGGAGCACTACTCTGCCATAAAGAAGGATAAACGAGTCATTTATAGGAAAATGGATGCACCCTGAGACTAGAATGTTCAGTAAAATAAATCAGGCACACAAGCTTAAATGTTGCATGATTTCTTTTATATGGGAAGCCAAAAATATAAATAAAGAGCAAAATAAAGGATAGGTAATAGGAAATAGGGAGATAAATCTTTTGTAAAGGGGAAGGGGACGAAAACATGGAGAGGGGAAAAGAGAGCAAGGGAATGAAAATCGAATTAGGGTGTGTTACGCCCCACAAAGGGCGTAATTTTGTACTGCACACATGTACCAGTGAAAATGAAGATTAAAAAAGCAACAAACTACTATAAGAAAATAATTTCTACAGTGTAGTGAAGGATACCTACAAAACTAAAACTAAATTAAACTAAACTAAATGAATCATGATCCCTAATAGTGGAAGACTCAATGACTACTCATAATGCCAAGAATAGAAAAAAATATACTCACCTCTACTGTTTAACATTGGACTAGAAATTCTAACCAGTGCAATAAGGCAAGAAAAAGAACTGGAAAAAAAATCTATATTACAAGGCAGAAACAAAACTTGGTACAGATGACATAATATTCTTTGTAGAAAATCTTGTAGACTATTCAAACAAAGGCTGCTATAACTGCTGTCTTAGTTACTTTTCTCATTTTGAGACAAAATACCCAACATCTAAAGTTAAAAGAAAAAAGGATTATTCAGCTCACACTTTGTAGAGGTTTCAGTCCATGATCGGCTGGTTCCAAAGCAGCATGGAATGGTAGACAGGCCTCACAGAGGAGAAATATTCATGGCATTCAAAAGGTAGCAAAGCAACAATGGAAGACAGCAAAAGCAACGAGAGAGGGCAGAAAAAGGACAAGCCTCCTTGGGTCCCTTATGTTGTACGCAGGCTACCCACCGCAGGGCAGGTGTAGAGCTCATTCCTTCAACCGCAGCATTGGACCGTGAATCAGTCACAAACTCTAGAATCAACCACCTCTAAAAAGCTCGCCCTCCATGACTTCATGAGTCTTTGGGGGAACATCTAGACACAAATCATAACAACTTGTAAGTCAATATAGGAAGATTATAGAAATAAAACCTATACATATCTGTTAACTGTATTTCTACAAATATAAAAATAGAAATTAGTAGAAATAATTAAAATCTATACCATTTACAGTAACATAAAAGTATGAAATACTTAAGGATAATGTGACAAAAGTCACACTACTATGCCAAGAGAAATTAGAGAAATGAATAAATGTTGACAAGTGTCATGTTTGTAGGTCAGTATTAGGGTTCTCTATAAGAACATATTCCATATAAAATATATTCATGACTATACAAGGGATTTGTGAAGTAGGCTTATAGGAACAGAATGGAAAGAATCCCAGGGGCCATCTCCCAGGTCGGAGATAGATGAATCCCCAGTCAAAAACTGGGGAACTGAAATAAAGATACACTTCTCAGAAGAAGAAATACAAATGGCAAATAAGTTCATTAAGAAATACTCAACATCTCTGGCCATTAGAGAAATGGAAATTGAAACAAAGCTGAGATTTCACTTTACTACAGAAATAATGGCTATCATCAAGAGATCTAAAAATGTTGGTGAGACAAAGGGAGGAAACATTCTTCATTATTGGGCGGAATGTAAACTAGTACAACCACCATGAAAGTCAGTATGAAGATTCCTCAAAAAACTAAAACTAGAAATTCCACTTGACCCAGATATTCTTCTAGGTATCTCCCTGAAGGAGTTACAAACATCATCTTACAGTCATAGATGTCTACACCAGCACAACTCATAATAGCTAAACCGTGGAAGCAGGCCACATGTCCATCAACAGACGAATGGATAAATAAAAGATGTTATTTAGTACACAAGAGATACTATTTGCACACAGTTGTACACAATGGAGTACTCTACTTCTGTAAAGAAGGATAACTTTAGGACATATGTAGGAAAATAAATGCATTTTGAGACTGTAGTGTCCAGTGAACTAAATTAGACACAGAAGCTTAAATATCACATACTTTTTCCAATATGAGAACGCCAGAATATAAAAAAAAGCAAAGTAAAAGACGGATAATAAGGAATAGGGAGATGGATCTTTTGCAAATGGAAAGGGGACTGAGAGATGGAGGGCAGAGGGATGGGGGGGAGAGGAAAGGGATATAAAAAGAATCATGATGAATTATGCACATGTACCAGCTCCCAGTGGTAAATGTAATGATTATGTGCTCGAAACATGTGCTAATAAACAGAAAAAGCAGAAACAAATAGAGAGATGAAAAAACCCAAAAGGGCCATCTATGAGCTGGAGATCCAAAGCTGCAGGAGCAGTCTAAGCCCAAAGCCCCAGGAGCGTAGTACAGTCCCACTGGTGTGAGTCAGTGCTGGAGCGCCAAAGAGTCTGTGTTGGAAGGCTGAAGAGTTGACACTGGAAGCATGAAGGAACTAGAAACCAATGTCCTCAGCTCCTCTAAAGAAAAGGGAAACTTCTTTCTTTTCCTTTTTATTCCATCCAGGCAATAAGCTTATTGGATGATGGCACCCACATCCAGGGTGGGTCTTCCCTTCTCAGTTTTGAGCCTACATGTCAAGCATCCACAGACACACCCAAGTTTCACTAATATGATAGGTGATTCTTACCCAAATCAAACTGGCATATCACAATTAGCAATCACATAGTCAATTCTCTTCTAATTAACTATAGATTCAACACTATTCCTACCCAAATCCATGATAGCCTTTCATGTAGAAATTTACAAGTTTATATTAAAATTTATTTGGAAATGCAAAGGCTTCAGAGTATTTTTCTTCTTTTGAAAGAGAAAAGAGTTGGAGGATTTGTACACTGAAAACTTGCCCTAAGTCTTAATTAATCAAGAATGTGAATCAAAGACTTTCTTTATATCTGTGGCATAAAGACAAACAAATAGATCAGTGGAACAGAATGGAGTCTACAAATAGATCCACATATAGTCAACTGATTTGAGACCATGATGTCAAGGCAGATCAGTGAATAAGGTACAGTCTTTTTAAGAAATGGTGCCAAAGTCATTAAATATACATGGGCAAAAAATTTAATCTGTATCTTATACTACAAACAGAGACTTACACCACACACAAAAACCAACTCAAAAATAGATTTTAGAACTAATCAGAAAACCTAAAATTACAAAACATGTGAAAGAAAACAGGAGATATATCTTTTACAGCTTGTGTTAAACAAAATTTCTTTTATATGATATCACAGGTACATCCATAATTTAAAAATCAATAAATTGTACATCATCAAAACTAATAAACTTAGTTTTTTGAAAGTCATGGTTAAAAGACTGGAAAGACAAGCTATAGATAGAAAAAGTATTTATAAATCATATGCTCAACAAGGGGCTTGTGAGCATAATACATTATGAATTTACAAAAACTATCCAATATCAAATGATCCAAAAAGAACTGGAAAATTTTTGAATTGAAACTTCAGTCAAATAAAACATATGGATGGCTAATAAATAGGTGAAGAGATGCTCAGCATCATTTGTCACTGCAGAAATATAAACTAAAATCTCCATAAGATCCAACTATGCACATGTAGAATTAAAAAGACTGACCATATGACAAGGTTATATTTATAAAATTCAAAAAATCCTATAGATAACTATTACCATAAATACATGAAATTATTGTAACAATTAGTATAAGGTCAATTATTAAAATCATTTATATTTCTATATATTACTAAAAATTATTTATTAAAGTTTATTAAATGTACTAGTTACACTGTCATTAGAAAATAATAAATACCTATCAATAAATCTAACAAAAAAAGAGGTTCAAATCTTCTCCATAAAATTATAAAACACCCCTAAAAGGAATTAAAGAAAAATCTAAATAAATATAAACACATAATTTTTGAAATGTTCAATATTGTAAAGACATCAATTTTCCCCAAAGTGATTCATAGATTAAATGAAATTCTAGTCAAAATCCTTAGAGAAGCTTGTGGATCGTAGATTGTGAGTGTATGTGTGTGGCCATGCATGGGCATGTGTTTGTATTTGTGAATTAAGAATTTATCTCTCAAATATATTTGGAAAATATAAAAAGAATGAGACAATTTTTAAAGAAGAATTTAAAGATTACTTATTATAAAGTTATCATAGGGAAAGACAAATGAACTAAAGAACATTTATATGAACATTTATAAGTGGTCCTGGAAAAGAACACGTATAAGTTGTCACTTGGTTTATGAAAAAAGTATAATTGCAGTACTGTGTGGAAAGAATGCTTTCTTTCAATAAATTTTGCCACATCATTTACATACTAGTAAAATGAATTACTATGCACAAAAAGCAACACCAAATGTTTTATAAACCTCAATATGAAAGGTTACACAATATAACTTCTTTTAGATAAAATGTATTATCTTGAAATGGGAAAAGATTTTTAAGCTAAACACAAAAACACAAACAGCAAGGAAAACAATAAATTTTGTTACATTAAAGTAATTTCTGGTAAAACTCAGCAGTGAAGCCATCTTTCTGAGTTTTTTCTTGGTTGGGATACTTTAAGACTTTAATAGTTCTTCAGTCTCATTGCTTGTTATGTTTAAGCCATAACTTCTCGGTTCAATTTCAGTAGGTCATATGTATCTAGAAATTTTATGTCCTCTGAACTTTTCAATTTAGAACACAGGTCTTCAAAATATCCCTGAGTAACCTCTGGATTTCAGTAGAATCTGTTGTAATATCCACTTCCTCATCTCTAATTTTACTAATTTGCATCTTCTCTTCCTTTTAGTATATTTGACTAAGAGTTTATCAATCTTGTTTATCTATTCAAAGAACCAATTCTTGATGGATTCACTGTTGGTTTTATCAGACCTTTAAAGAACACCAATGCTTTTCAAACTATTCCATGAAATAGCAAGAGAAGGAACACTTTCAAATTCATTCTAGGAACCAGTGTCACCCTGATACCAAAACCAAATAAAAACAGAACAAAAAAGACCAATATCCTTGATGAGCATTGATGTAGAAATCCTCAATAAAACTCTTGCAAAGAGAATTTAACAATACACTTAAAAATCACACACCACGATCAAGTTGTTTTCAACCCCAGGATGCAAAGATGGTACAACATATGTAAACCAGTAAATGTAATACGTGACATAAATAGAATCAAGGACAAAATTCATATGATCACCTCAATAGATGCAGAAAAAGCATTTGACAAGTCAATACCCTTTCCTGATAAAAAGCCCTGAAGAAACTAAGGAGCAGGATCTTATTTCAATATACTAAATGATAGAAACCAAGACCCCACACGGAACCAGACCAGACCTTCTGACACGAGAGAAGTCTTTATTGGGGGAGGGACAGAGTAGCAGGCTACCTAGCAGACCAAGGTAGCCCCGAGCTGAGGAAAGGGTGGGCCTTCAAGCTCTTTTTTCTGGCAGGGATGGGGTGGGGTAAGGAGATGTCCCTGGGTCAGAACAGGCCGACTCAGGCGTCCAGGCCAGAAGCCTGAACAGCAGGAGTTGCCAATGTCAGAATGACCCAAGCAGGTGAACTGCCAGAGCGAATGAGGGCGGGGATAGCTTTTGTGGCAGAGGGCAACTGAAGTGGAACAGGTAAGGGAACGAGAGAAATATTGAGAGTTAAAGTTTTCCCACAAGGGGGGTGAGGCTAGCTGCCTTGTGACTTATCACTAAAAACTATATATGACAAACCACAACCAATATCATACTGAATGGAGGAAAACTGAGAACATTTCCTCTAAAGTCTAATGTCTAATGGCTAAGTATTCCTAAGATAAGAGTGTTACTCTCCCCACTTCTGTTCAATACACTAATTGGAATTTAAGCAGAGCAATTAGATAAAAGAAAGAAATAATAGAATCCTTCATTTGAAGACTGTAAAAAACTAAACTAGAAAACTTTTAGATCTAATAAACAAATTCAGCAGAGTGCCACGGTATCAAATCAATACACAAAAATCAATAGCTTTTACATATACCAAAAATGAACCCGCTGAAAAAAATCAGAAAAAAAAATCCATCCATGAAAACTTTAAAGAAAAAAGTCTGGGAATGAAGAAGGTAAAAGAACTCTACAAAACACTGAAGAAAAAAATTAAAGAAGACTCTAGAGGATGAAACGATCTCCCATGTTCATGGGTTAGCAAAATTAATATTGCTAAAATGGCCGTATTGCCAAAACCAATCTACATATTTAATACAATCCCCATGAAAAAATCTTAAAGTTAGTATGAAACACAAAACACCAGAATAATCAAAACAATCCTGAGCAAACAGCAATGTTGGAGGTATCACAATACGATTTCAAAATAAACACAGTGTGATGGCAAAATATAGTACATGCTCAGGTTTTTAAAAAATCATTACAGTAAAAAACACATTGCCATCAACCCCCTCAAATACATCTTGCTTTGAACACAATTATCCCATCATTCCTAACACTTTCTGAATTAGTTCTGGAAGTCATCTTTTCTAACTGTATTTTGTTGTCCAGTCATGGCTACTTCAATGTCCTGAACTGATTCCAAACATTTACCTTTGATTTTAGTCACTTTTCCATCATTGAGACAAAATAACCAAGACCTTTTCCTTCCTTCTTTTCCATTTATCAGTGCATGAATTTATCTATAGGTTCTGACAACCTCATAGCTTTCCTCAACCTCAACATACAACTCTCTTATAACTTGTCCTTGCCCCCACAAATATCTTCTTAAAAGCCTCAAAACTAACTCTTTAATCAAACTAAAATGTCTCCAACAGAATCTGAATCCACATGTAATTTTTCACCTATTATAATTTTTCATATCTAAGTTTTCTTATATTGACATACACTCCCACTTATCCATCCCTCCATCTCTTCCCTACACTTCTTCTACAGTGCAGAATAACTGCTAATAACAATAGAATATAAGCACAATGAGTATTGACAAAGGGTGAAAGAGTAAATGCAAGGTTTATCACATATAAATGATATATGATTAGATCTGCTGATGCTATTATACCTTGAAGTAATTTTTCCCTCAAAACACAGGGGCAAGGGCCAGGGATATAGCTCCGTGGCACAGTTCCTGCCCGGCAAGCACAAGGGCCTGAGTTGGATTTCTGGTCCAAAAGAAACAGGGACATAGTCCCAGACACTTAACTAGCTAAAATGTTGAATACTAGCCCTGCACAAATAAAGCTGAAAATATATCACTAGAAGGAAGTCCCTTACTAAAAAGACCTTTATATCAATTACAATGTCTCCTTACCCTCATACATCTCAACTGTG
Source organism: Dinomys branickii (assembly GCA_004027595.1). Lineage (NCBI taxonomy): Eukaryota > Metazoa > Chordata > Mammalia > Rodentia > Dinomyidae > Dinomys > Dinomys branickii. The sequence continues at coordinate 8,924 of PVLD010036625.1, forward strand.
AGCACAAAAAAGGGAAAAATGAAGAAAAAATACATATACATGGCAATAACAGACCCCCAAGGCCTCCCAACTCTCCCAAGGAAGATCCAGGGGGCACTGATGGAAACAAAACCAAACACTGGCAGAAGAGCTTTCCAGATTGATTAAAGGAGAGTTAAACAAACTTGGTGAGTTCAAAAAGGACATTCTTTCACACATGGGAAGCCTTGTTGAGCTGTCTGGGAGCCGGAGACCCTCACTACACCCCTGCTGCCATCACAGGAAGGTGCATTAGTCTGGAGAAGCCTCAGTGAGCTGTCTGAGAGCCCAAGACTACTCAATAAGCCCACCACCACCATCACGAGAAGGACCTTGGGTCCTGGGAAGACTAGGTGAATGCCTAGGAACTCAAGACCCCAGGCCCCACCTCCCAATACCATTGCAGGAAGGACCCTGTGTTCCAGGAAACCTTGGTTTGCTTTCTGGGAAGTGAAAACTCCACAATCCACCTCCTGTCACCATCACAGGAATGACCCTGAATCCCAGGAAACGTAAGGAGATTTTACAATGATAAAAAGAAGAAGCAAAATGCAATCAGAGCCATCCACACTGCCCAAAACAAGTCCAGGAAATATCAACATAGAACTTGGAAGTCACACACCTGAAATTTCTGAAATGATAGTAGTTGAATTAAAGAACCAAATACATCAGGCTATAGAAGAAATCATATAAGAAATAATCTCTCAGGTGAAAAAATAAATGACAAGACAGTGTCCAGCAGTTTTCCTAGGTGGCGGCAAAAGATGGCTACCAGGTGAGCAGCAAGGAAGCGATCCTCCTCGATAAACACCACCAGCTGGAGACAGACTTGGAGAGCGTGAATGCTGGGACCTCGGCTGGGAAGATCAAACTGAACGTGTTTCTCTGAGCTGCCGGGGGAGATGCGGTAGGGCGGCCCAAACTGCCATGGCGAGACACGGGAAAGCCCCAGACGCTGGGAGCCAGAGACGCTCCGCGCGGATAGGGGGCTTGGCTGGGTCCGACCGCACTGGGGGCAAAGCCAGCTCGGTCCCTTCCTCCTCCCGAGCCGGCGCAGCTTTCCAGCGACTCATGACAGAGATCGGCTTATTAGCAGCGGCAACGCCCGGCAGTCCCACATTTCGCGCGCATCGGGCAGGTTGCGCAGCCTAGACCCTCAGCAGCCGGCGGTCCGTGGCCAGGGCGGCGCGAGCAGCATAGGAGCGGAGCATCCCGCTCCCTCCCCCAGACCCGGAGAGCGCGAGGAAACAAGTGGCTGCAAGCGGCGGATCGCGAGCATAGCACAAAAAACTGGCACCTTGGAACCTTCCTGCCTGCAGGGACTCCGAAAACGGGTGAGCTATCTGCGCTCGCGACCAGATCACCGAGTGGGGGAGGAGATCCATCCCTATACCTGCAGGGAACCCTGGGAGGGCGGGGGAGCAGTCTTACACACCTCACCCAGGTCTCTCGCTAGGGAATAGCTAACCAACATCTGTACAGCCTTTTAAGCAGAACTCTCAGCAGAAAGCTTAAGGGACATTCCCCCAAAGAAAAGTCATTGGAGCAGCCTCTGCAGCAGACTTTTGCCTGCTGAACTGCCTGGGGAATCTACTGCTCAATATTTTGAATCAGATACCCAAAAAAGGGAAGACAGAAGAACAAATCTCAGCAGAAAGCTTAAGGGACATTCTCCCAAAGAGAAGGAATCATTCGAGCAGCCTTTGCAGCAGACCTCCGCCTGCTGAACTGCCTGTGGAATTTATAGCTCCACATTTTGAATCTGATACCCAAAAATGGGAAAACAGAGGAGCAAAATGCAGTCTCAAAACTCAACCCCACCCAGAACAAGTTTTGAAGATGAAGATACAGGGGAACCAGGAAGCCTCATAACTTCAAGATATGAAACGATTG
>PVLD010036626.1:0-10831 GCA_004027595.1 Dinomys branickii
ATGCTCCATTTTAGAAATTAAGAAATATCTGTTAATGAGGATTTAAGCAAAGGAGCTGTCATGATGAATTTTAACAGTAGCATATTCTTCTTAAAGTGTTAATTTTACTCTTTGAGTTACAAATTTTCTCTAAATAAGGAGGTGCAAAGTTTAAAATACAAGGGTCTATCTTCATTTTGTTATTCCTGCATTTGATGAATGGAAAGGATTTCTCTCTTTTTCTTTAACCTTTTTGAGACAGGGTTTTACTATGTAGTTCAGGCCAGCCTTGAACTCACTTTAGCCTAGGTGGGTCTGGAACTCACAGCAATCCTCCTGTCTCAGCCCCCGAGGGCGGGGATGACACGCATGTGCCGTCACACTCGGCTGGTTTTAGGACTAGTGGGGCAGAGGATTTCCTGAACCCCCTGACATCCAGTAAAGAAACATCTCTGAAGCTGATCATAAGCTTATTTAGTCCTATTGTGAGGCCGTGGGTCAAGGACAGAGCCCAGAGGAATGAGGTGTGGACTTGTTCCCTTACCAGTCCAATCAACCCTGTGCTGTTAGCAGCTCTCAGTCTTCAGAGCCTGTCCCTGACTTCTTTGAATAATTTCTGCTGCTTCTATTCTCAAATCACTCTCACCATCAATATCCCAACAATCTCCTTAATCCTGCTGCTAGGTGCTGTGGGTTTTTGATGCATGTAACTTGTTCAAGTAACATCTAGGATCAAAGGGACCCAGTACAAAACAGCCTTTGAAGTTAAAAAGTACCTTACCTTTCCCTTTGGCTTTTATTATCTATCCCAGCATTTCCCAGCAATTTTAAGCCTCTTTTTATGGAAAATTTTATTTTTTTCAGGACTCAGGTGCAGGCTGAAAGAATTCTCCTTTTCTTTGGGTCAAATCAGAACCCTCATTCAATTCCTGTTTCAAGTGGCTGCTTTCAGGTCTCCACCTTGTAAAAGAAACTGTAGTTAATTCTCACAAGAATGTCAGCAGTTAATAACAGTCTTTTCCTTTATAATATGTCTTTGTGTTATTAGTGGAAATTAACTGTCAAAAGCGCAATTTTAGATATAACCCAAGATTGTATTGAAAAACCTGAAAACTTCTATGTGAGTGAAAAAACTAGTTTCTTATGCATTTAAACAACTACTCCCATTGTATTCAATATGTGTGTACCCAGCTGAGAATCAAAGGCATTTTAGGTATCTCTTTTTTTTTTATTTTAAAAGTGAAAGCACAAAAACATATTAACAAACAGACACAAAGTAGCATAAGAAATAGTACAATCAAAACTGATTTACAGACAATGTGACATGGACTCAACAATGGCTGTTGCTTTACCTATTGATACCTTTGAAGTGTATATTCATGAACACAGATACAGACATGCGAAATTGGTCAAACAATTAATCATCTCAACAACAGAAAAAAAAAAAGAAACCGGAAAGCATTAACAAAGTGGCACAAAGTAGTACAATAACAGTAAGATCAGAATTGAATTAGAGACAAAGCATCAGAAAACCAACAGTAGTTGCTGCTTTGCAAATTGATATCTTCAAAGTGTGTGCTCAGGATAACACATACAGACATACAAGATTGATCGAATAACCTGTCATCAACTCTTCCTTAGCATTAAGTGATATAATACAATAGTAGAACCATGTTAGCCCGCCTGCACATATGTATACACATATATACATTTTTGCCTCTTTCTTTTCCCCTTTCCCTCGTCCCATCTGTTCTTTGCTTTTGAACAGATTTCCTTCATGTCTCTTAGTTTATATTGCCACCCTCAGGTTCTTACACCAGTGATACAATACGTTGCCTGCTCATGTACCGCTGATTTATTTCACTTATGAGTATGGCCTCCAGTTTTGACCACTTGCCTACAAAGTCCTCAAAACTGTCTTTCTTTATAGCTGAGTAATATTCCATTATATAAAAATGCCACAATTTTTTAATCCAGTCTTCTGTGGGTGGACACTTGGGTTGCTTCCACATTTTAGCTATTACAAATTGCGCTGCTATAAACATGGGTGCACATATATCAGAGTGATATGATGTCTTCAGATCTTCTGGGAAAATACCCAGAAGGGGAATAGCTGGTTTGAATGGAACCTCTAGACCTAGTTTGCTGAGAAATCTCCAAACCGCTGTCCATAGTGGTTGCACCAGTCTGCATTCGCACCTGCAGTGTAATATAGTCCCTATTTCTCCACAGCCTCGCCAGCATTTGTTATTGGATGATTTTTTGATACTGGCCATTCTTACTGGGGTGAGAAATCTCGATGTTGTTTTTATTTGCATTTCTCGAATGACTAAGGATGTGGAACATTTTCTCATATATTTATTTGCCATTTGTATTTCTTTATCTGAGAAGTGTGTATTCATCTCAGATGCCCATTTCAGTATCGGGTGATTGAATTTGGACAGGTACATGTTTTTTAATTCTTTGTATGTTCCAGACAGCAGTCCTTTGTGTGAGGAATAGCCAGCTAGGATTTTTTCCCCCAATTTGTGGGTTTTCTTATTGTTTTGCTGGTGATTTCTTTAGATGTACAAAAACTTTTCAGAAGGATGAGGTCCCAATTATTGATTCTTTGAAGTGTTTCCCTTGCAGTTTCATTTTTGTTCATGAACTCTCTGCTTACTCCTATGTCTTCAAGATTTTTATCTACTTTCTCTTCCAATAGATTTAGAGTTTCTGTTTTAATGTTGAGGTCTGTGATCCATTTTGACCTGAGTTTGGTGCATGGTGATCGACTGGGGTCTATTTTCAGTTTTCGGCAAGAGGCAAGCCAGTTTTTCCAGCACCATTTATTAAACAAGCCTTCTTTTTTCCACTGTGTTTGGTTGACCCCTTTGTCAAATATTAGGTAGCTGGGTGGGTTTTTCGTTATGGCTGCATCTTCCAGTCTGTTCCATTGATCCTCAGGCCTGCTATTAGCCAGTACCAGGTTGATTTTATTACAGCAGCTTTGTAGTACAATTTCAGGTCAGGGATTGTGATTCCACCTGACTTGTCCTTATTGCCCAGGATTGCTTTTGCGATTCTGGGTCTCTTCTGGTTCCAGATGAATTTGAGGCATATTTTCTCTAGATCTGTGAGGTATGGTAATGGTAGTTTAATGGAAATTGCATTGAATCTGTACAACAGTTTTGGTAGTATGGCCATTTTTACAATGTTAGTTCTTCCTAACCATGAGCAGGGTATGTTTTTCCATTCATTGAAATCCTCTTCGATCTCCTTTTTCAGAGTACTGTAGTTTTTACTCAATAAATCTTTCACATTCTTTGTTAGATTGATTCCTAAGTATTTCAATTACTTGGTTGCTATTGTAAAAGGTATGGTTTCCTCAAATTCTCTCTCAGTCTCTTGTTTGTGTATAGGAATGCTATTGATTTTTGGGCGTTGACTTTGTATCCAGCTACGCTGCTGAATTTGTCAATTAATACCAGGATTTTTCTTGTGGAATTTTTGGGGTCCTCCATGTATAGTATCATGTCATCTGCAAATAGTGATAGTTTGTTCTTCCTTTCCTGTCCTTATTCCTTTTATTTCTCTCGCTTGTCTGATTGCTCTGACTAATGCTTCCAGAACTATGTTGAATAGGAGTGGTGACAATGGACATCCTTGTCTTGTTCCTGACTTTAAAGTGAAAGTTTTCAGTTTTTGTCCATTTAGTATGATGTTGGCTGTTGGTTTATTGTAGATGGCTTTGATCAAATTGAGGTAGAGGCCATCTCTTCCTATTTTTTCTAAGGTTTTTAACATGAATGCATGTTGGACTTTATCAAAAGCCTTTTCTGCATCTATTCAGATGATTATGTGGTTTTTGTCTTTGACTGTATTAATATAGCGTATTACATTTATTGATTTGCGAATATTGGACCATCCCTGTATTCCTGGAATAAATTCTACCTGTTCATGGTGTATAATTTTCCTTATGATTCACTGTAATCTATTTGCCAGTATTTTGTTGAGTATCTTTGCATCTATGTTCATTAGAGAGATTGGCCTGTAGCTCTCTTTCTTGGTTGGGTCCCTCTCCGGTTTTGGTATCAGTATAATACTTGCCTCCAGAAATGTGTTTGGGAGAGTTGCTTCCTTCTCTATTTCATTGAAGAGTTTGAGGAGTGTTGGCATTAGATCTTCTCTAAATGTTTTATAGAATTCTGCTGTGAATCCATCAGGGCCTGCGCTTTTCTTTGTTGGTAAGTTTTTAATGACGTTTTCAATCTCATTAATTTACATTGGGTTATTCAGGATTTTTACGTCTTCCTGATTCAATTTTGGCAATTTGGACCTTTCTAGGATTTTGTCCATTTCTGCTGTATTTTCTATTCTATGGGAATACAGATTTTCAAAGTAGGTATTAATGATGTTTTGTATTTCTTTTGGATCTGTAGTGACTTCCTCTTTTTCATTCCTTATTGCATGAATTTGAGGTCTTTCCCTTCTTTGTTTGATAAGGTTGGCTACGGGTTTATGAATTTAATTTATTCTTTCGAAGAACGAAGTCTTTGATTCACTAATTTTTTGTAGAGTTTTCTTCATCTCTATTGCATTAATTTCTGCCCTGAGTTTTATAATCTCCTCCCTTCTTTGTGCTCTTCGTTTGGCTTGTTGCTCTTTTTCTAAGAGTTTGAGTTGTATCATTAGATTATTTGTTTGCTGCCTTTCTGTTTTCTTTGTATATGAGGTCATTGCTATAAATTTCCCTCTGAGGACTGGTTTCATTGCATCCCACAGATTCCGGTAGGTTGTACTTGCATTTTCATTTATCTGTAGGTATTTTTAAATTTCTACTTTAACTTCTTGTGTGACCCATTGGTTATTCAGGAGGTTGTTGTCTAATTTCCAAGTGTTTATGTGGTTTTTGGAGTTCTCTTTGTCATTAATTTCCAATTTCATTACACTGTGGTCCAATAATATGCATGGGATAATTTCAATTCTTTTGCATTTAGGTAGATATGCTCTATGGGCTAGAATGTGGTCTATTTTAGCGAAAGACCCATATGCAGCTGAGAAAAATGTGTATTCTGATATTGTGGGGTGGAACAGTCTGTATACGTCTACAAAGTCCATTTGTTCACACTTTTGGTTCAGGTCTGTTATTTCTTTGGTGAGTTTCTGTCCAGGTACCTGTCTCTTTGTGTCAGAGGGGTGTTTAGGTCCCCTATTACAATAATGTTCTTAGTTATTTGATTTTTCACGTCTGTTAAGATTTGACTTGTAAAGTTAGGTGCTCCATTTTTTCGTACATAAATGTTTAGGATTGTTACCTCTTCCTCTTGCAGCTTTCCCCTAACTAGTATGTAATGGCCTTCTTTATCTCTTTTGATTGTTTTTGGTTTGAAATTTATATTGTTTGCAATCATAATATCTACCCTTGCTTTTTTCTGGGGACCTGTTGCATGGAGATTTGTTTTCCACCATTTAACTTTGAACCTATGGATTTTTTTTGAGTAAAATGTGTCTCCTGTATACAGCATATCGTTGGATTGTGTTCCTTAATCCACTGTTACAATCTTTTCGTTTTGACTTGTGAATTGAGGCCATTTACATTAATGGTTATAACGGTTATATGTTGGCTTATTCTAGTCATGTTATTTACTTGTTGTTGTCCTTCTTTTCCTGACTGTTTGCTTGTTCTCTTTAGGGAGTTATTTCTATCATTGTTCTTGGGGTTGTGGTCTCTTTTTTCTCTGTTTAGAATATCTTTTAGTGCTTTTTCCAATTCTGGTTTGGCACTCATGAAGTTCTTCATTTGTTCTTTGTCGTGGAAATATTTTATTTCTCCATTGAATTTGAGGGATAGTTATGCAGGATACATCATTCTGGGTTGGAAGTTGTTTTGTGTCTGAATCTGTAATATCTCACTTGAAGGTCTTGATTTCATGGTTTCCTTTGAGAAATCTGCTGTGATTCTGATCGGCTTTCCTTTATAGGTGATCTGTTTCCTTTCTCTGGCAGCTTTTAATATTGTGTTCTTTTGCTGGATATCTGGGATCTTGATTATTATATGCCTGTGCATGTTTTTCTTTGGGTTATGGATCATTGGTGTTCTATATGCTTCGCTTAACGGAACTTCAGTATCTTTTAGCTTGTTTGGGAAATTTTCTGCTATTATTTCATGAAATATTCCTTTTATATCGTTTGTGAGATCTCCTGCTGTTTCACACACTCCTATAATTCGAATATTGTTACGCTTTGCCTCATCTTGCAGCTGTTGGATTGACTTTTCTTGTGTCTTTGATGATATCACGAGATTCTTTCTTTCACGCTCATAAGATGCCATGCTGTCTTCTAGTTCCGAAATTCTATCTTCGGTTTCATTTAAACGGTTTTTCATGCTTTCAGCGTTAGTTTTCAAATCCTGGCATTCTCTTTGGACCTGTTTTATTATTGGTAATTCATTCCTGAATTGCTCTTATAAGGTTTCTATTTGTTTCCTATTTTCTTCTAGACTTTTGTCTATTTGTGTGTAAATGGAGCATTTCTTCCATCATTGTTTTCAGCTCTTTTTTTATCTGAGAAATCATTGTGGGTATGTGGGTTATTTCTGCTTTAAGCTCTTTCATGGCCTGTTGGAGTTGTTTAATTTCGGATGCAATCATTCCATATCTTGAAGTTATGAGGCTTCCTGGTTCCCCTGTATCTTCCTCTTCAAAACTTGTTCTGGGTGGGGTTGAGTTTTGAGACTGCGTTTTGTTCCTCTGTTTTCCCATTTTTGGGTATCAGATTCAAAATGTGGAGCTATAAATTCCACCGGCAGTTCAGCAGGTGAAGGTCTGCTGCAAAGGCTGCTCCAATGATTCCTTCTCTTTGGGAGAATGTCCCTTAAGCTTTCTGCTCATATTTGTCCTTCTGTCTTCCCTTTTTTGGGTATCAGATTCAAAATATTGAGCAGTAGATTCCCCAGGCAGTTCAGCAGGCAAAGGTCTGCTGCAGAGGCTGCTCCAATGACTTTTCTTTGGGGGAATGTCCCTTAAGCTTTCTGCTGAGAGTTCCGCTTAAAAGGCTGTACAGATGTTGGTTAGCTATTCCCTAGCTAGAGACCTGGGTGAGGTGTGCAAGACCACTCCCCTGCCCTCCCAGGGTTCCCTGCAGGTATAGGGATGGATCTCCTCCCCCACTCGGTGATCTGGTCCCAAGCGCAGATAGCTCACCAGTTTTCGGAGTCCCTGCAGGCAGGAAGGTTCCAAGGTGCCAGTTTTTTTTGCTATGCCCGCGATCCGCCGCTCGCAGCCACTTGTTTCCTCGCGCTCTACGGGTCTGGGGGAGGGAGCGGGATGCTCCGCTCCTATGCTGCTCGCGTCGCCCTGGCCACGGACCGCCGGCTGCCGAGGGTCTAGGCTGCGCAACCTGCCCGATGCGTGCGAAATGTGGGACTGCCGGGCGTTGCTGCTGCTAATAAGCCAATCTCTGTCGGGAGTCGCTGGAAAGCTGCGCTGGCTCGGGAGGCGGAAGGGACCGAGCTGGCTGTGCCCCCAGGGCGGTCGGACCCAGCCAAGCCCCCTACCCGCGCGGAGCGTCTCCGGCTCCCAGCGTCTGGGGCTTTCCCGCGTCTCGCCACGGCAGTTTGGACCGCCCTACCACATCTCCCCCGGCAGCTCAGAGAAACACGTTCAGTTTGATCTTCCCAGCCGAGGTCCCGGCATTCAAGCTCGCCACGTCTGTCTGGAGCTGGTGGTGTTTATCGAGGAGGATCGCTTCCTTGCTGCTCACCTGGTTGCCATCTTCCCGGAATGTAGAATGTTTTAAATCTTGTAGCAGCCTTTTACATTCTCACTTCAGCTACTCTTCTCTTAGGATATTTTTAGGTTTTAAAACTGTCCCCCTCGGTTACCAGAACTCTTGTTCTTCTACAGTATATTGTTAGGATAGAACTGAAACATAATAGCACTTCAATGCTTATCAATTTAGTGTTTAAAGTGTCTAACATAGCAACCTGATAAAGCTCAGAAACAGCGCGTTTTAAATCAATGAAGTTTCTTAAATAAAGGCTAGTAACAATGCTGTTAAGCTTGCTGGAAGATTACTCAGATGTAACTTTATCGCATTTTGATTTCTATCTCCTCTCAACACCAATAGTCCACGCTACACTGGGAAATTTTCCTGGGAGCCTGAGCCTTATTTATTTTTTGATTTTGGGTCAATTAAAGTTTGAAGGAATTTTACTAAACATATAATAAACTTTGCCACCTTCCTTCCATAAGTAGTGCATCTAGTTAACGTTAACAGTCCTTAGTGATGTAACCTATGCAAAATACCTACCATAATCATCTTGGTAGTTGTGAGTAAGACTCAGTTTTTCCTTTATACGCTTTTTTCTTATTAGTATATAATGAATACATTCATTATGGGAAGTTGGTACATGTACATGATTATTTTAATTCCTTTTATATTGTCTCCCCCTAACTCCATCTGATGGTTCTTTTCCAATTTGCAAAAGATCCATCCCTCTGTATCCTACTGTGTTTTGCTTTGCTCTTCAGTTAATTTATACTTTGGGCTTTTCATATAAGAGAAACCACACATTATTTCAACTTGTGTGTCTGCTTTATTTTACTTTATGGATTCAAGGTGACCCCGTTGTCCTACAAATGACTCGGGGTTATCTTAATAGCAATGCAGAACTCTATTATGTATGAATACCACATTTCCTTTATCCATTCGTCTGTTGGTGGACATAGAGACGGCATAAACTCTTTATTCAGTGAATTTAAAACAATATTTCAGACCTTTTGATTTCCTATTGGGGACAAAGTTTATTCATTCTTCATTTGGGATAGAGGCTGCCCACGGACTGGTTGGCTTAGGTTCAAGAAGAGATTAAATCCCATATGTCCTTAAAATTGGAAAAAAAGATTTAAGTAACTGACAGCAAGGTAAAGTTTCTTATAACATCATTTCTAATGCTTATATCATTATCATTATATGATTTCTATAATACTAGTGGATATTACTGTGTAGAAAAGTCTTATCAATAGTGTTTTATAATTCTTTTAAGTAGCAGCCATCTCTTCAATTGAAAGTTACAATGAAGATAAAGGTTAAAGTGATTATGGAGGAGAAATTATAATTTTATGTACTTCCAGTGTAATCATTCATTAGAAATTACTTTTAGACCCTTTTCTGAAGTACAGATTGCAATGGACAGTATCCCAGATTTAAAAATTATAAACTTTCTGCCTGCATTTGGAGGCTATGAAAAATAGGTTATAACACTTACATACTTACTTTTTGACAGCCCTTCATTAGAGATCCTTGGGAAAGCCACAATTTGGGAAGCATGAGCTGGAGAGGTTTGAGGAACTCTGTTCCTACTATTACATTTCACCTGTCTCAAACACCAGCCTCAGCCTCCATACAAGCGCGAGCCTTACCCACAGACATACACATGCACATTCACATGTACACTCACAGGCAAGTCTAACACCAGACAGTTGTTGCCCAGATTTTTCATCGCTTTGGCTATAAGACCAGATGCTTCTCTTTTTCCTTTACTGCAACTACAATGAAACCTTACACTAGATTTGCCAATTTTCTTGTCAGTTCAAAAGAAGAAAAGTGGTGTAGGGAAAAAGGAAAACTTCTTTATAGTTTGGTAGGAGGAGCACAGCTGATCTTCTTTGCACAGGGAGGTGGGCTCCCCTGCGGTATGTTACAGGAGCATTTGTTTTATGTTGTCACCAGTGCACAAGGAACATCTGCACGAACAACAAAGTATTCCTTGGTGACTCTTTGTTTAGCTAACAAACTGGTGGCAGTGTAATCAACAATGGAGGAAGACACATAGCCAGGGGGACAATATCCTCAGAGGCCTTGATGGGGATTTGGTGTCATCTGAATTCTGACAGTTTTCTTTTTGAATGTATTAATTTCTTTTTGGATTAGATGTGTTGCCTGTGATAATTTGGAATACAGATATATCCACACATATGTATATATTATTTGACATAACTTTTGGTGTAAAAATTAAAAAAAGGTTTCCCAAATAAAGACATCAAAAATGTAAAAATCCTGAAGGATTCTGTCTTTTCAGAATTTCTCAACGGGTACTGCGGAGTTTTGAACAGGGCTTTACCTCAGTTCGAAGATTCTGTCTCTTTAGCTTGCTGTGCTGTTCTCTACACGTACGCAGCTCGCCGGCATGTAAGTGTCCAACTCGATGATCTCCTGCTGTTACCTGGCTTATATTGTCATCATATCTCCTCCTGTTTGTAGCTTTTCAGATAAGCAGTGAGACTACTTTCGGCTTTTGAAACGAGAGAGTTTTGCATCTTTTTAAGAACTGAATAAAAAATTCCTCAGTCCCAGGATATGTTTCAGTTCTGCTTTGATTTATCCCAACCCAGGGAAGGTGAGAGTTGCCTTTTCTTTGACCGTCGTTGTTGCCATTGCTAAATACTTTCGGTCCTGTTGCTAATGCTGACCCCGTCCTGTGGTGGAGCTGCCGCTCAGCGCTGTGCTCCTGCCATCCCTGCCGAAGTGGGCGTCTCTGCTGTCCCTTGCTCACGCCCTTGTGCCCGTCAGTCCACTCAGGGCCGCTGTCTGTGGCTTCTCGCTCGGACTAGCTGTCACACCGCTCCTGTCTGCATAGTTGTCAGACAGTGATGAAAAACTGACCCTGGTAGAGGAGATAGGCTGGGCCCAAGGGAGATGAAGAACATTCTTACCTATTGTGGCTGAGACTGCTAATTTCCTACCTGACATTCTTTTAAAAATATTCATAGTAACCGAATGCTAGTTTTGAGGGTGGTACAGTACCTAGATAAACTACTTCCCAGCCTCCCTTACAGAAGGTATGGCTGTGTGACTAAAATTATGGGCA
>PVLD010036627.1:0-10831 GCA_004027595.1 Dinomys branickii
GAAGGGAAGGGAAGGGAAGGGAAGGGAAGGGAAGAGACAGATTAAGAGAGCTGAGAGGAAGAGAGAAAGGGAAAGGCAAAAGAGAAGAACTATTAACTCAGCTGTGATCATGTGATATTTGGCTGATTTCAATTAAAATTTATTAAACATGCTTGTTCACCTTGTGGAACACTCATAGGACAAGTGAGTCACAATCCGAGGTTTCACTGTGTACATAAATAATTTGCATAGAATCCGTGGTTTTCTTCTCAAAAACAGAACCAAAAAAAAAAAATGGTGCAAGTTTTTTTTGTTGTTGTTTGAACCAGTTGATAAGTTTTTGCCACTGTTCAGATTTTCTTTGCTCTCATGGTCTCCAACTTTCATTAGCATAAATCAGACTTACTTGTGTTCATTAAATGTGGCTTAAGTGAATGTAACATTCTTGGTTTGCTTCAATGCACTTGGGACCCTAGGAATTCATTTTGAAAGGAAAAAGTTTTCTCTTAAACACAGAGGTTGATGAGGCACTTTGCAGATTATATGAAAAGTACAAGAGCAGGCTTCGTAAGCGAGGACCTCAGGAGTACCCACGTGAAGGGCTGTTTACAGTGAGATGTAATGAAATTCCTTTTGTGGAGCAAAATTAGCGTTTAGCACTGGAAGCGCAAGAGTCATCATAAGATGACAGTTTTCAAATGGCCTGTATAAAATGGGTGGGAAGTGGACCGCATGCGCTAAGTGGACTGAGGAAGAAGATATAATTTGCTTGAAGCTGTAAGTGCACTGCGGATTTCTCTGCTGCTTTTCAGGAGCATTTCGATGATGTCAAGAATAAGGATCGTTTTATCAAATGAGTCAGCCACGCCTATCTTTTTAAAAGTAAATATTCATGTTAAGAGACTGGTTTGGAGGCAATTTTCCTATAACTTCTGAACCTGAGCTACTTAAATTTCTAGGAAAGTTGCTGTAAACTACAAAAATAACAAATCCTTCCATCACATGACAAATGCATAAACTATTCTCCTTGGTATCAGGCACAGGTGTTAAGAATCATTGACAGTAATGATATGGTACACACTTTAGATAGCAGACATAGTATATAAAACACAGAATAGACACTGTGTATAGGTTCTACTATTTGTGAGGGGCAAAGACTTTACCCATGCAGTTCTTTAAATATGATTTAAATTGAAGACAATGGAAAGTAATATGCAAACTTATAATGTTTTTCAGGTGAGGAAGAGATCCACGACTTTTGCATATACATAGAATCAGCATGTTGTGGTACACTAAAAAAAATTACCCCTAACAGAGTTTAGAAAGACAGAAAATCAAGCGTGTGCCAAGGATTCAAATATACTGAGTACTGTTAGAATTTTTCTGAAATTGTTAACAACCCCTGGACAGTTTCCAAATAAATAAACTACAATTTTCCCTTTAATTGCTTGGCAGCTGTTTCCTGAAAACTTCAGTGTCTATTAAAACTATGTAAAAGAAAAAAAGAGTAGTCCTTGGATTTAAATATAAAATAGAATTTGGTTCTAGTAGTAGATTCAGGAAACTATTGAACAATTTCGTGTATAATAACCTGAGGACAGTGCAATTGTTTTCTTGGGGAAATGACATAATTGTTTTCTGTTGTTTCATTGTCTTGCTATTTATGTACATTGCTGAACTTTTTATTATTTCTGGCTTCTGTACACCAAATTGTGGTAGTGATACTGATTTTGTAAAATAATGATAATAATAAAATGGGAAATAAAAATATCACAGGCTCATAATGTCCTCTAAGGTGACCTAGAATGATCTGTTAAAAATTATGGTTGTACAAGAAAAAAGAAAAACAATATGCAGTATAAGAACCATTTTGCAAGGCTGGGGATATAGCTCAGTGGAATAAGCGCCTGCCTAGCAAGTGCAGGGTCCTGAGTTCAATCCCCAGTACCGCCAAAAAAATAAAAAATAATAATAATAAAAATAAAATAAAATAAAATTAAAAAAGAACCATTGTTGAATTCCTATCATCTTGTGTGGTGAAGCTCTGTATCATTTCCAATGTTTTTTTTTAAATTTTATTTATTTATTTTTTTTACTTGTTACTATCTTTGATTGTTTGATCAATCTTACATTCGTATGTCTGGTGGACTGAGCAAATTCGTTGAAGCTAACAGTATGTAATGTAGCAACTGTTGTAAGTTTCTATCATTTTCTTTTGAGGTCATGTATCATTTTTGTATTCTTTTTGTTGTTGTTGTTGCTTTGATTTTGTCTTCCTTGCTGTTTTGTCAGCTTTTTAAGTTTTAAATTAAAAAAAAATTGTGGTGGTAGCACATCCATCGGTGGAATTTATGTCCTCCTTAAATTCTGAAGTTCCACGAAAAGTACTCTGCATAAGTACAATTTGGAGAAGTTCTTGGTAACATTCAGCACATTTTTAAATCACAAGCATCATAAATTCCCAAAGCTGAGGTACCGTGGATCTTGGCAATTCTGTGATATCTGGCATTTTTCAATCTGCATTGTCCTCACACATCTTGGTTTGCATGGGACATTCTTACCTATTCAAAACATGTGCATTTCTGCTTCTTGGTGAACAATCTCTTGTTTCCAGTTTAGCATGCATAGCATATTTGTTTAATTTTTAGTCAACTCTTCCATTATTTGAGCTGCATTCACCTGAGCCAAGGTCTGTGGGTCAGAGCACCACTCTGAATTTTCAACTTCTGTGAATTTCCTCTGATATTCTGGGCATAGGTATGTGGTGCTGGAGTTATCATTCCCACAGATAATTTTGTCTGCATACTGGCAAGATGACTTCTCATGTTTATCCTTTCTAGGTACAAAATAACCAGCAAGCCCTTTAAGGATGATGTGCTGGGTGCTCACAAACATACCAAAATATTTTGGAACAAAGGAAGGTAGACACTTCAGAGACCTCTTCTCCAGTCACAGCATTCAGTACTGTACTCACTGTGGTTTAAAAATTAGTCAACACATTGCTGGTGACACTACCTAAAAAGGTCTGAAGGCATTAGGTCGTTAACAGCAGGGCACTGTATACTGCTCTACAGCTAGTATGTTTTGGTAAAGAGCAAAATAATGCACCTAAATAGCTGTCTGAATGTTCTTGCCACAGTAGTTTTTAAAATTTATGTTACACGGTCACTCTGTGGTTATATATTTATGTTTCTGTTAGCTCCAATATGAAAAAAATTACAATAAACCATTTTGACAAGAATAAGTTCAGAAAATGTGGAAGTCTACTTAATAGAAAATCAAGAATTAAGTTTTTAAAAATTTATTTTTTGGGAGAGTGAGGCAGGAGAATTGCTGCAAGTTCAAGTCCAGCTTGGGCCAAAAAGTGACTTTAAGGCCATCCTGAACTTCCTCAAACAGACAAAATAAAATGTTTTTTATCTGGACATGTTTGCACCACATAATGGTTCAATTCTTTGTGAAGAATTAGTACATATACATAACGTATCTCAGTTTTCCCCTCTCTTTTAAATACTTTTGTGCTAGGGTCAAATTAGTTTTATTTTTTTTTAATTTTATAAGTCCTGATTGATTACCATAAATACAGATTAACAACCAGAAACAAACAGAAGGTTAAAAAAATGAGAAAAACACAACTAAATTTTTAATTGTCAAGAAGTTCATGTTGAGTATGTAACCTGTCTGAAAAAGTGCAAACTTGTCCTTTTCAGAAAATAAGCTATAATGAAATTCATAAATGTTTGGCATTATTGAAATGTTCCCCTAAACTAGAAGATAAACACTAAGTGTACTTGTACCTGTAGGTAAATTAAACTGGCCCCTTTAATCCCTTTAGTGCATAGAGTCTACTGCCTTCACTATTGCTAAAGGTTTGTTGAAAAGACTGGTCTTATCAGAGATAATTTTGCTTCTGGTATGGAATAATAGTTTTGCTCTGATAAAAGCAAATTCGTGGAAGCTCACTGAAAACAGTGGTCTCACCTCTGGCATTAATACGGATACTCTTAAAGTCTTTGGTTCCAAGGTCTGCTATTCCTACTGCCAAAGGGTTTGCAACCTGCCCGTCAGGACCTGTGTTTATAATCAACCACACCCCCTGTGATTGCCTGGGAACACCAGTGCCTTTAACTCCACCAAACCTGTCATTTCAGCATGTTGTGGACATCACCGTGCTGATCAGCAGATAATTTTGATTTCTGCTTACACACCTTGGCAAGTATGGGACCACAGGAAAAGAAGAACACAGAAGAACTTTAGAAAAACTCCTAATGTTTCTTTCAAATGTGTTTTCTTGTGGCTTCTGCTGTGAATGTAATTTTTCCATCATGTGGGCACATAATTCGGAGCCCAGTGGCTTGGGTATATGCTAGGAGGGTGTATCCCTCTGCTAAATTGCTAAAACTTAAGCGATTGCTAAACTGCTCAGTTGTCTTGCAAAATGTCTGTCCTGTCATGAATACCCTGCTGCTTAAAGAGAGTTTTTGTTGGTCAGCATCTTCACCTTTATTTGATTTAGTCAGTGTTTTAGACTTTGACAATGCTAATTCATTGATTATACCCATGTAGTTTTCACAGTCTCCATCTTGCTACTGGATGCATGGTGCCTACTATCAGGTTAATAATATCTTTCAGTTATTGAGGGCTAAACAGGCCTGAAATCTCTCAAACAAGTGTAAGGTGAAGGTAAATTTAAAAGGGAAATGGAACGATTTCAGGGCTCCAGGAGGATCAAAACCCCTCACAGAATTTGAGATTCTCTCAGGATATCCATGGCCTGTATTTATTTTGCTTATCAGAAGAAGGGAGGGTAGTATGCAGGAAGAGCAGAATTACTTAAGGATTTGTCCAAGTAAAGTGTTAAATTAGTGCTTAATAAGGATTAAGTTAATCCACCTAGAAGTGAGATGCCTGGGGCAATAGTCTTTATCTAGTCGAGATTAGATCCAGGTGTCATTGGCTGTGATCTTGTGTTATCCTTTGAGGCTTTGCAGCTTCACCAGCCATTACAGGCCTTGGTAGGGATTAGTGACTCACAGAGGTTCACTTACAATGAGTCTATCAACCACTTCCAGGCCAATAGCCTAGGCTTTGGACAGATTCACAAGTAAACACAAAAAGCCAATTGGTTAAGTTAAGTCCTGCTTGGATCTGCTTCATAGTGGTCTCCACTGGCCTAGGGTTTTACATATTGATAAAACTATTGGGAAGATCAGAGTAGAGTGTGTTCTTGCCTCATCTCATGGGCTGTACTGATTCATCTCCAAATTCATACGCTGGAGTCTGAAGCCAGCACTTCAAAATGTGAATGTTTGCAGATAGAATCTTGGCATAGGGAATTAGATTAACAAGAATTCACTAGGTTGGCCTTGATGCAGAAGGCCACCCTAGTGAACTGGCAAGGTTAGAGGGAAAGATTTGGATGCAGACACACAACAAAGGATGACAATGAGGACATACAGTAGAGTTGTTTGCTGGCAGCCAAGGGGACAGGCCTTGTAAGCAACCACAGCTGTCCACACCAGAACCTTGGGAAATCATTTGCCATAATTTTGAGAAAACACATTTCTTTAAGCAATGCATCACTTTATCATGAACCAGACTGCAAGAAGTTGATAAATAAATTGTGGATGTGTAGAGGAATACTTTTCATGTTAATAATTTATAGCTCCATAATTATTAGCTCATGTAAAAATTTATTGTCCAAGTCAGTAAGATCCATTTTAAATTTTAAAAAAGATTATTAAAGTTTTTCAACTTTTTAAAATTATAAAAGTTACATAATCATAGCTTGGAGTCCTTTTTCTCAAGGACTCCTCATTGCATGAAGAAATCATTTACTACCTTAATTCATATCTGCCTAACCTTGCCCTTCCAAGCTCCGAACTTTCATTCCTCACTTTGTCCTTTGAAATTCTGAGTTAGCTGCTTGTGTAGTATGTTGAATGCAATTTTGCATTCCTTTAATTAGTACATTTTAGTTACACAGAGTATTGAATTTCACTGGACACATTCATACCTGCATATAATGTAATTTGATCTGTTCTATTCCCTACCACCCCACTTTCCCTACTCTCCTGCCTGATTTCACTACCTTCTGTTTTTCTAAAATAATGTCTTTTCTACTTTCATTCTCGCTCTCCCTCTGTTCCCCTCCCTCTTCCGCTGTCCCCTCCCTCTCCCTCTACTCCCTTGCTTCTCTCCAATATCACATAGTAAGGAAAACATGTGATACCTTTCTGATACCGGATTACCTCATATAATGTGATGATCTACATTTCTGTCCATTTCCCTGCAAATGCACTGTGTTCCTCTTTTCGATTGCTGGATAACACTCCATTGCAGATATATACCACATGCTGAATTCCTTTTGGAAAAATCTTCTTGCTTAGAATTTTCCCACAATGCCATACTTGATTACATTTGTAAAATGTCACTATAATATTCCGTAATGGGAAGAATGCATTTAACTTACTGTTGAAAATAAGTCAAGGTCTTCTGAGATACTGTGAGAGTTACAGAACCCACTCTCTAGTCCAACAGCATCAGTCTCTGTGCATCAAACTGGCTGTGTGTTATTCTTCCTAAATGAGATCTGATGATTTCTTCTCATTAGTGGTTATCTGCATACCAACAAAAAAGAAGGGTGTATGGAAAGTTAGGGGAACATTTGTGACCATCAGTAGGTTGTTCAAATATTGCCACTTCTCATGGTTGAGGAATAATGGTTTATACATGAATGATGGTATAAAATATTGGAATTTCAGAGTTTTAAACTTTAGGAATGATTCTCTGTGTGTGCAGTTACCATGCAGGTGCCTGTAGACGTGTGTTGGGTTGGATGTGATTCTAACTGCAGTTGCATGCAATAGTTTGTAGGGGACAGGTTCACTTCCAAGCTATCCCTATGATGCATTGAGTTTCTGAGCCTTGGTTTCATCAGTGCATTTTTAAAAAATTATGCTTCCTGTCTTTGTTTAATGGAAGAATAAAATAGAGAAGCCTGACTGAAATGTGTTAACTCATTTTATAAAACACCATATAATTGTAAAGTATGACTTATTACAGCCTAATACTTATTATTAAGTGATGCCTTTTTGAGAGTGGAAACTGGGTTAGTTTAAATTCTGGCTTATCCATTACATATGGGATTCAGCGTGATTACTGTGCATTTTTCAGTCATTCTCATGGAGACAGGCATTACTTATGCTTTAGAACTCTTAAAATGCAGGCAGCCTTCCAAGCTCCTCAAAAGGCTTGCAATCAGGATCACCATAAATCTATAGATATTTACCAAAATAATGACTTCTAATTATGAATATGAAATAGATGGAGAGACATCTATTTACTCAGAAATTGACCAGATTTGTGCAAAAAAAAAAAAAGGACTTTATGGAGACTTATCCTCATGATTTATTGCAAGAATGCATAAATCTGTACTTTTAGAAGTTTAAACTGTATAGTTCTCGTGCTTGATTTATAAAACCTGCTAATAAATCTGGTTCAATTTCCCATTGAGAAATCATTATTCAATGCATCAGCCCTTGCTAAGTGCAGGGATTTATACATAAGCAAGGAAAATACATGTGCAAAGCCAACCACAGTTTGGGAAATTATAACAGTAAATCTTGTGGAAGGAAAACAAGCCTTTTATTTATAAATCTTTACCTTGCACATGGGAGAGAAGGGAAAGATTTAGAAACTATGACCCTAATCATGTATACATAGGGCCAGGTTAATAAATCCCTGGTTATTCTGCTTTCAACACATTAAAATTGCTAAGTGGCACATATTTAGATTCAGAACATAAAGAGAGAGATTATTTTGAGGGGAAATTTGAAGAGCTTCGTTCTCACAGGAGTTGGTAGGCATGGGAAATGTTATTTCAGTATGCGGTCAGGATCTTTTTTTTATAGAGTGTGGACACTGACTGTTACCTGTGGGACACGCATAACTTATGGCTATTCATTTGCTCTTGACGATGGCATTTGTTTCATAACCTCCTCACCAGAATGTGCCCATAACCAAAGCCTTGTTGACGTGAAGCAGCTTATTCATCAAATAATCACTTACCCAGTTGCTTATCTCAAGCTTAACTTTCAGGAAACTCAAGACAAGCCTCTGGCTACTTCAACAGGGCATCACCACAAAAATGTCATCCCCATCACTGGCCTTGCCAACCCCAAATGCACCTAAGCAGTATCTCATCTAAAGTTCTCATCTAAATCTCATCTAAAGTCTTCTTATTATTGTATATTGAACTTTCTGGGTCACAGTCGAGTTCCGGGATGTCTATCCACCAACACCATTGTCTCATGTTTCCATTTTGTGTCTGCTTGTGCAAAAACCATCTATGATTTTGTATACACCACAGTTTTAATGTGTGGTATATTTAATTCACTGGTATTCTGTTTAGCTTGGGTACCATGAAGCATGGTCTTGGAAATTGGTGCCCTGTGTATCAGTGTGCATTTTCAGGCTGGCAAGGAAGTCTTCAGGGGAACCAGCTCCTGGGTTTCTGATTTCCCAAATCCCTGCTCCACAGCATTACTTGGAACCCTCATTAAGAAATGCATTAAGGACACGGGATACTTTGAAAGGAGCTTGGGGCACTATGGGAGTCAGCAAAACCTTTCCCATTACTTATGAATGATGACGAATGTAGCTGGTGAGGGTAATAATGGTCTTAAAATATTCAAGACATAAAGATTGCTCCACATTGGAGCTACTTAAATAGATTCGAAGCTATTAGTGTGGCTCCTGGGTGATTAACTTAGACGTATCTCAAAGTTTTCCTTTGCAATATATCTGTATCAGGAGAAGTAACATCTGTAGGAGATCCTTCATTTCCCCCTCACGGTTTGGCATGGTAAGTGCCTCCATAGGATAGATTTGGCTCAACTTTTAGAACAGCAGATATGGAGTTGAGTTAGGTACCAATGATTAACCTTAGAGCTCTGCTCTCTTATGGATCTTGAATGTCCCTCAAAGCCCCATGAGTTCATGGTTTTGTCCCTAGAGTGCCACTTATAGGAAATGGGGGAGCCTTTAAGAGTTGGAGCTTAGTGGGAGAAACATATGTAATTGGGGGTGTAACTCTGTAGATCATATGGAACCTAAATTGATTCCTTTTTTCCCCCATATTGACCACTAAGCAAACATATTTGTTCCACATCAACTCCGCCATGCTGGATTGCCTGAATCAAGATCCAAAGCTAGGATCAGTGGGTCAGGACACAAAACTCTAAAACCATGCGGTAATATGAACATTTTCTCTTTACAAGTGAACTTTTTGGGGGTTTTGTGATAGTAACAGAAAGCTGACAAATGCAACGTCCAAAACTAAATTCAGTATGGCAGATATGTGTGGGCGTCTCTTTGGATACTCGTGTGCCTTTGAGGAACTTTCTTCCACTTACACAATTCTTTTTTTTTTTTTGTTTTTTTGTCCTGGAAATTGAACTCAGGAACTTGTGCTTACCAGGCAGGCACTTTATTGCACTAAGATACATCCCTGCCCACTTCCAGTTACAAAATAAAGCAGAAAATGATGGTAACTCCTAATGTTGTCATACCACCTCGATTCTAATCATCACTGCAGCTTTTGTTAGCTATACTTCCTTGGGCAACAAGCCTCACTGTGAATCAGTTTCTCGTAAAACAGGGATAATGAAAGCTAATCCTCATATCTGTTTTGGAGATTAAATTGCAAAATTCCAGGCTTAGCAGAAGAGTACCATGTTTAGGCCACTCAAGGCAATTTAGCAAGACCCTATTTCAAAAACTGGTGAAAAGTGGTTGGTATAGAACTCAGTGGTAAAGCTTTTGCCTAGAATGTATTAGAGATTTGGTTCTTATTACTGCAAAAATAAGAATATAACCAATATAGCTTACTGAGAAAGCTGACTGAAGAAAACATACAGTCTAAAGAAATGCGTGACATGTGGTATGGTATGTAATGTCTATATCATGCATCATCTCTCAATTTATAATCAATCATCTGTCAGTTATGTACCTATTGTATTAATTATCTATCAATTATAATCTATCTATGATATATATCTTCTATAGCTATAGATATAGACCTAAGTGTGTTTTATGGATAAATGCTTTATTTATTTAAATACACTGACATGAGACTCCACCCCCTTTCTCCCTATCTCTTAAAGTACTGCTTGTTGAAACAGGAAAACTGGTAGTGATCCTATTGGAATTGATACTAAGAATCATAAATACAACCTATCAGCCAAAGCTGAATAGCTTGTCTACATATGTGAAATGTACATGTTTTAACATATGCTTATGATTCCCAGTGACCCAATTTTTTTAAAAAAATCACATTCACAAGTTATAATATTTCCACTATTTGTTGCTAAACATTATCCTTGTTGATAAGGACAAACAAACACTTTTAAACAGAAGAAAATGAATACAAGAGAATAACAAAACAAATAAATTATTAATTCAGTATTTCCCATTAGGGTTAATTAATCAGCAATCACTTTACCCTGGAGAAATAACGCCTCTGTGAAATTTTCTTCCTGTTTTAAAACAAGATATGAAAGAGATAATGTAAGTGTTTTGATGTGAAATACCACGATGTAGGAGGTTGAGGTGGTTGCTCTGGCTGATAGAACAAGCAAGTCAGATGGACAGACAAATGGTAGACCTCTAATTCAGGCATCTATTTTCTCTCTGTCTCTCTCTCTCTGTCTCTCTCTCTCTGTCTCTCTCTCTTTCTTTCTTTCTCTTACTATCAGTCCATTAATCCATCCATCCATCCACCTGCCCACCCATTCATGCATCCATCCATGCATCCGTCCATCCATCCACCCATCCATCCATCCACCCATCC
>PVLD010036628.1:0-10831 GCA_004027595.1 Dinomys branickii
AACATTTAGAAAAAGAAGAACAAGTCAAGCCCAAAGCAGAAAGAAGGGAGGAGATTATAAGGATCAGGGCAGAAATTAATACAATTGAGACAGAGAAAACACTACAAAAAACAAATGAATCAAAGAGTTGTTTCTTTGAAAGAATAAATAAAATTGATAAACCCCTAGCCAATCTTATCCAAAAAAATGGAAAAAAATCAAATTCACGCAATAAAGAATGAAAAGAATGAAATCACTACAGATTCTACAGAAATTCAAAAGGTCATTAGAACCTACTTTGAAAATCTTTACTCACATAGGATAGAAAACTCAGAAGAAATGAACAGATTCCTTGATATGCATGATTACAAAAGTTGAATCAAGAAGATATAAAAATCTTGAACAACCCACTATCAATTAATGAGATTGAAAACGTGATTAAATCTTACCAAGAAAGAAAAGCCCAGGCCCTGATGGATTCACAGCAGAATTTTACAAGAAATTTAGAGAAGATTTAACACTGACACTCCACAAACTCTTCAATGAAGTTGAAAAGGAAATGATTCTCCCTAACTGATTTCTGCAGGTATTATACTGATATCAAAACCAGAGAAAGACCCAACCAAGAAAGAGAACTACAGATCAATCTCCCTAATGAACATAGATGCAAAGATACTCAATAAAATACTACCAAATAGAATGCATCAAATTATCAAGAAAATAATAAACCATGACCAACTCGGATTCATTCCAGGAATAGCAGTATGGTTTAATATTTGAAAACCAATAAATGTTATGCACCGTATCAATAGAGCCAAAGACAAAAATGACACGATCATCTCAATAGATGCAGAAAAATCTTTTGACAAGTCCAACATGCATTCATGATAAAAACTTTACAGAAAATAGGTATAGATAGACTTTACCTCAATCTCATCAAAGGCTTCTATGACAAAAAACATGTCAACATCATACTAAATGGACAATAACTGAAAGCTTTTACTTTAAAATCAGAAACAAGACAAGGATGTCCACTGTCAGAACTACTATTCAACATAGTTCTGGAAGCATCGGGCAGAGCAATTAGACAAGAGAGAGAAATAAAAGGAATACAGATAGGAAAGGAAGAAGTAAAATTATCACTATTTGCAGATGACATGATACTTTACATGGAAGACCACAAAAACTCCACAAGACTCCTTGGATTAATCAACAAATTCAGAAGGGTAGCTGAATACAAAATCAACACTCAAAAATCAATATTATTCCTATACACAAACAGAAACAGAGAGAGAAATTAAGGAACTCACTTTTCACAATAGCATCCAAGAAATTGAAATATTTAGGAATTAATCTAAGAAAAGAAGTAAAATATCTATTTAATGAAAACTATCGTACTCTGAAAAAAAATTGAAGAGGATTTCAGCAAATTGAAAAATATTCCTAGCTCATGGTTAGGAAGAACCAACATTGTGAAAATGGTATACTAACAAAACTGTTGTAAAATTTCAATGCAATTCCCATTAAAATACCATTAGTATATCTCACAGATCTAGAGAAAACTTTCCTTAAATTCATCTGGGAGCAGAAGAGACCCAGACTAGCAAAAAGCAAAATCGTGGGCAACAAAGACAAGTCAGGTGGAATCACAATCCCTGACCTGAAATTATACTACAAAGCTAGTCTAATAAAATCACCCTGGTACTGGATAAAAAACAGACCAGTGGATTGGTGTAACAGACTGGAAGAAACAGACACAAACATAAACACACTAAGCCACCTGATCTTTAAAAAAAGGGCCAAAAAAAAAACCCTCACTGAAACAAAGGTAGCCTCTTTAATAAATGGTGCTGGAAAAATTGGCTTGCCACTTCCTGATGACAATAGACCAAAGTCTATCACCGTGCACCAAGCTCAAGTCAAAATAGATCACAGATTCCAATATTAAAACAGAAACACTAAATCTATTGAAAGAGAAAGTAGTTAAAAATCTTGAAGACGTAGGGGTAGGCAGAGATTTTATTAACAAAAACCAAACCACATGGGAAATACTTCAGAAAACAACAACTCATCCTACTGAAATTTTTGCACATCTAAAGAAATCACCAGCAGAGCAATACGAAAACCCACAAATTGAGAAAAAATTTAGCTTATTGTCCCTGGACAAAGGTCTTTTATCTAGCACATATAAAGGATGAAAAAACATCAGCCCCCCAAAATTCAAAGACCCAAACCAAAAATGGTCATCTGAAATGAACACATACTTCTGAGAAAAGAAATACAAATGGAAATAAATACATGAGAAATGTTCAATGTCATTCAAGAAGTGTAAATTAAAACAACACTGAGATTTCATCTCACCCCAGTAAGAAGGGCTACCATTAATTAATCAACCAATAAAAAATGCTGGCAAGGCAGTGGGGAAATAGGAACTCTTCTCCATTGCTGGTGGGAATGCAGACTGGTGAAACCACTGTGGAAATCAGTTTGGAGATTCCTCAGCAAACTAGGTCTAGCGACCCATTCAACCCAGCTATTGCCCTTCTGGGTATTTTCCCAGAAAGTCTGAAAACAGCATATCACTGCAATATATATGTGCACCCATGTATATAGCACTGCAATTTGTAATTACTAAATTGTGTAAGCAATCCAAATGTCCATCCCTGAAGAATGGTTAAAGATATTGTGATGTTTTTATAAAATGGAATATTACTCAGCTACAAAGAATGATAAACTCGAGGCTTTTATAGGTAAATGGTCACAACTAGATACCATACGCATAAGTTAAATAAATCAGAACTCCATGTGTAAGCAACATATTGTCTCACTAGTGTAAAAATCTGAAAGAGGGAATAAAAATTAGGAGGTGCGATAGACATTGTGAAATGAATGGAAACTGCTCTAGAGTACTGGGATGAGGGAAAATAGAAAAGAAAGAAAGGGAAATTATGTATATATGTATATACAGGATAGCTAACATCATGGAAACTGCTCTAGAGTACTGGGATGAGGGAAAATAGAAAAGAAAGAAAGGGAAATTATGTATATATGTATATACAGGATAGCTAACATCATTTTACTGCTGACTTCTATCACTTTACTGAAAGGAACAGTTAATGATTAACTATTTGATCAATCTTGCATGTCTATATTTGTTTTCCTGAGAAACCACTTTGAAGATACCAATATGTGATACAACAACCACTTTGTAACTCTATATTGCTTGTATTCTTCTTATGCTATTTTGTAAATGGATGTCTGTTTGTTAATATATTTTCCTTGTTTTATTTTTATAACAAATTAAGCAACTAAAAATGAGTTTTGTTTCTCCTATGTTGATTATAATTTATTAGTATGCAGTCTAGGTGACACGTTTTCCAAATGAGCTTTAACTTTCACGTTATTACAGTTAGAAATTTATAATTAATGCCACTAGAAAATTACACTGTTGTAATATTTTGTCAATCTTTGTCAATAGAAAACAAAAGCATAAATGTAGTGCTTGCTGGATAAACATAACACAAAATTGCTTTAGAATAAATAGGTTAAATGTTGATTAATTTCCTTACATTTTTCTTTGATGTCATTCTATTTGGGTGCCATGCTCATCTTTGTGTAAATTCATTGTTTTATCTTGTCACAACTATTATTCCTTTATACGCTGACATTTTTGCTTAAAAATAAGCTAATCATTTCAAAAGAAAAGCTATGGTTTCTCTATTTTGAAGTCATTCTCTGGGCTTTGTGTTTGCTTTTCCTTTGCTTTTTACAGGGGAGAGAGTGAACACAGTCCCTCACTACCACAAATTATGCAATGGAGATTCCTACATTTGGGAAATCTCAGGGGTCAGCACATCTGGAGAGCAATTGATAAGTCTCGCACTGCGGGAACAACAATCATGATCATGGTGTCTCCCCTATCAGGTAAGTATGGGCTTAGTTTTTAGGGATGCTTGATTTATCATGATAAGGAAGAAAGTTTCGTCTCAAAAATGTATAAACAGCATTCAATGAGGGTTATCTTTAAGATCAAATAGAAATGTAAAAACAGAGAACTTCATAACTAGAACAAATGTTCTTCCTCCACTACGGTAATAGCATTATATTATTGCTGCTGCTGTCATTAGTATCATTATCATGATCTGGCATAGCTGTCAGTTTCCTTTGGTGAGCTGTTCCCCCTAACATTCTGGGATACAGGAAACACTTGGGTAATCTGAACTCGTCGCACATGTCCAGACACAATTCTAATTTTTATCAGCAAGTTGACTGAGAAATTAGGGCAAAAGTAAATACAAGCATAGGCAAAGAGCTTGGCATGGTTGCTAAGAGAAAACAGAGAAACCAGGTTACATTGAACTCAGAGTCTCTTTTATGGACCCAAGGAGCTGATAATTTATGCTATTGCTAATATGGAAGATAACCAATATAGAGATAATCACTCTTTATTTGTATTAGTATTTTGCTGACCGCAAAGTCAGATACAGAGCAAATTGAGAGAGAACCACAAATAAGGATTAGTATCATCTTCAGCATAACTTCTATACTCAGAAATGTCTAAGTCAAACATTTTATTTTATTGAATACTTAGTCTTAATTACTATTAAATTGGTAGAAAACAAACTTTATTTTTTTAGTTTCCACATCCATATATGAGAGGATAATAACAATACATACTTCATATAAGCTACAAATAAAATGACTTCAGTAGATGTAGAGTTAAAATAGACAAAATAATTTTAAATAAGGAGAATATTTGCAAATTTTCATAAGGATAAATATACATAGTGTATATCCAATGTGTGACCAAGCAATGAAGACATTACTGTAAAGTTATCCTAACAAATAATTTGATGTGAGATAATGAAGGGCTTTGGAAGCTGGGAAAATTTACTTATGGTATTAACATCATCAAAGATATTTTGAAAGCATCCTTTTCTTTTTAAATATGCTTCTTGTGCCTAATAATAAAACCTATGACAGATCTTTCTTTAATGTTCTTTTCTTTTAAATGCCCCGATGCTCTTTATGTAGTGAATATTTTAGATATACTTTTTCAGACTTCATACATGAGGAATTATCACAAAAATAAATATGATTAGTTGTGAAATTCACAAATATATGGGGAAATTTGTGACTAAGTATAATACCAAGTGAGCCTCAGCTGGAAATCAGAACTTTCCTTTGGTTAGCTTGTAGGGTATAATTCAGGCTTTACTGTCTAGAAGCATTTTCATACCACGTCTCTGAATACTGAAATTAGAGATGGTTTTCTCGATTTCATAATGCCTTGAATTACCTTTCTCTGTAACTCATAACATAGATCCATAGCTACTACTGCTGAGCAAGCTGTTATAAAGAAATAACAGGGCTGTAGCAGACACCCAGTTATGAATAGGTTAAAAGCTAGAATCATAGAAATACATTTAAATTTAGGCAAATATCTTAGAAGAATAAACTGTGGGAATAAAAGTGGAAAAGACTTCTTTGACTAGTCTATAAGAATGAGTAGCATGTCTCATGGATTAGGCTGTTAATAAGTAAACAACAAGTAGTACAGAATGAAAATCCATTGTTCCTCCTCCCACATATACACAGAGGACCATAAATAACAATAGAAAAATGTAGGAGGGAAGCCAGAACTGGTAAATCCCAGTTCATTTACAATGCTGGATTTTAATCCTGAAGATTATAGCAAGGGTTAAGCTTGTTAGAATAAAGACAGATATTTCTTTGACCATAGCAAAGACCTCAATTTACACACAGCTTAACTTCCATCCCCAGAATGGTGTCTCAAATAAAGATTGTTGCCTCATTTATGAGGAAAACACTGTATCCTGCTTCAGATAAATGAGTGAGAAAGAGAATAGGACAGATCTTACATACTCTTTAAACCAACATAATCAGGTATATAGTAGTGTTCTTTTAACAATAAATGGTTGTTAAGCATCTATTCTGTGACAAACTAGTTTCCTTGGGTTGGTGGCACAGTTCTAAATGCGACACGGTCCTTGGTCTCATGAAACTTATATTCTAAGTGAAGAGGAGATCAATAATTCACAAATTAAGTGGTTAAAACATAATTAACCATGTCAGGTTGGGATAAGTGCCATGAAGTTATCCCAGTCAGTAACATGAAACAGCTCTGAATAGGTATTGCTCCTAAATCAACGTGAACATTATTCACAAACAACTTGCAAGGATATAGACCATGAAGAAGCACACCTCATATGAGTTCCCAATTTCTTTCATACAAACAAAGTCATTTTGTAAATGGAGACAAGCGAAACTCTCACTGGTTTTTTTCTTGTCTTTCTGACAGGGACACCTGGGACAATTTCTGGAGAAGTGGGTTCTTACTAAAGTTGAGCAAAGGCCTAATCCACTTAATATATTTTAAATATTTTATATACCATTTCTTTATTATCTTGGAAGAACTAACACTGATAGTCCACGTACTTCTTTCCAGGAGAATGATTATTAACTTTCTGAATTTCTCAATCGAACTCATAGTCAATGAAGACTTGTCTTCAATAAATGAAAGAACACAAAATCAGTATAGAAGTGTACTGAAAAATATTTCTGGCTTCAGAGCTTCAGTGTTTCAGAAAGGCTGCTTCCCCGCACTGAGGTCCCTAACTCTGGATTGGTACACTTAATATATTTGATTACTACACATTTCAGTTATGAGTTTACAGTGATGTTATTTTTTAATCACCCTGTGTTCTGATCCCCTTCTTTTTGTCCTTGGGTCCTGGTCTTGTATGACTTTTTGCATTTTTCATTCTATTAGGTTGAATATTTTTTATTTAGTTTATTGGTATGATTTAGATATACATAATGATCACATTCCTCATAGAGAATTTGTACCTGTACACGATATATCTTGATTCCTCCTTTTTCCCATTCCCCTCCTCTTCCTTCAACCACTTCCTGTCCTTATTTACAAAAGTTTTGCTTCCAGTTTACTTTTTTCTATTTTTTTTCCTTCCTTCCTTTCCCCCTCCTGCCTCCCTAGTTCCCCTGCCATTTGAACAATTTCTTCCTATTTCACAATATCTAGCATTAATTTTGGTCATTTACACTTTCAGTTTCTCACACCAGAGAGACAATGCAATATTTACATGTGTGTCCAATTTATTTCACATAAAAGTATGGTCTCAAGGTGCATCCATTTAGCCAAAAATGTCTCAGGTTTGTCCTTCTTTATATCAGAGTACTATTTACTCCCTTGTATAAAAATATGTTGTGTATTTTATCTTAGCTAGAGCCACAATTTGCAAAAGCAGGAAAAGGAATTGAGGCCTCACTATAAAGTAAGAGTACCTGAGACTAGTATGTGCATTTCATTCTGCACCGTCACACTTTATTGCTTCTGTATTTTTTTCTTAATTTCTTCATATTTTTCATTATACAAATGTTTATTGAATGTCTGTGAGTGCCATGGACGGAAGTGGGACTGGGAATTTCCTTGTAAAAGTTATACTGAGAAGACGAGATAACTTCATTTAACTAAGCCCTATGGATACAGCATTCATTCTAAATAATTATGCAAAATCCCAGTAAACAAATATTTAATATGATAAGCATTTTCACTCTGTGCAAAAATGATGAAATAACTAACTTCAGTAAGAACAGAAAGTCAAAGATCAAATGTACACTATAAACTTCTGGGAAGATGGCGACCAGGTGAGCAGCAAAAGAGGGATCCTCCCTGATAGAGACCCCCAGCTCGAGACAGGCTTGGCGAGCACGAATGCCGGGACCTCTGCTGGGAAGTTCAAACTGAACGTGTTTCTCCGTGCTGCTGGAGACGCGGTGGGGCGGCCCAAATTGCCATGGCGAGACACGGGAAACCCCGGAGCGCTGGGCACCAGAGACGCTCGGCTCAGTGGACGGGTGGCGGCTCGGCTGGGTCCAAGCACCCCAGGGGTGCAGGCAGCTCGGCCACTCCTGCCTCCCGACCCTGCATGGCTCACGAGTGACTGCAGCCAGAAATAGGCTTTTTAGCCACTGCAGCAAGGGGTGGTCTCGGAGCCCACGCTCCTTGGGCAGACTGCACAAATCCGAGCGACGAACCGGGATCCCACTCCGGTCCGGGCCCCCACTGCCAATGCCTTCAGCAGCCTGCAGTCCATGGCCAAGGCGGAGTGAGGAGCACAGAGGAGCAGAGCACCTCAATCCCTCCCCCAGACCCAGAGAGCTCGAGGAAACAGAGAAGCGTCGGGGAGTGGTGGATCACGGGGGTAGCACAAAAAATTGGCACTTTGGAACCTTCCTGCCTGCACGGATTCCGAAACAGGTGAGCTATTTGCGCGCCGCGGCTGGATCACCGAGTGGGGGAGGAGATCTGTCCCCATACCTGCAGGGACCCCTGGGCGGGTGGGGGAGCGGTTTTACATGCCCTACCCAGGTCTCTTGGTAGGGAGTAGTTCACCCCACAAACCAGCATCTGAGCAGCATTTTAAGCGGAACTCATAGTAGAAAGATTAAGGGACATTCCCCCAAACAGAAGGAGCCATTGGAGCAGCCTTTGCAACAGAACTTTGCCTGGCGAACTGCCTGGGTAATTTATAGCTCAATAGTTTGTATCTGATATCCAAAAATGGGAAGACAGAAGAACAAAACACAGTCTCAGAAAACAACCCCACCCAGAACAAGTCCTGGATGCGAGGATATAGGGGAACCAGGAAACCACATACCTGCAAGTTCTGAAATGATCACATGTGAAATAAAGAAACATCTCCAACAGGCCATAGAAGAGAATAAAGAAGAAATAAGCCACATACCTGCAATTTATGAAACTATTACGTCCGAAGTAAAGAAACAACTCCATCAGGCCACAAAAGATATTAAAGTAGAAATAATCTCAGACAAAAAATGAACTGAAAACCATAATGGAAGAAATGTTCAGTGCACACAGAGAAGAAATAGATAAAAGAACAGAAGAAAATAGGAAACAAATGGAAACGTTACAAGAGAAATTTAGGAATGAATTACCACGAATGAAACAGATGCAAAGAGATTGCAAGGAATTGAAAACTTCCACTGAAAGCTGGCAAAACTGCTTAAATGAAGCGAAAGATAGAATTTCAGATCTTGAAGACAACATGGCAGCTAATGAGCGTGAAAGGAAGGCCCTCGTAAAGTCATCAAGGATCCAAGAAAAATCAATCCAACAGCTGCAAGATGAGGCAAAAAGAAATAATATTCGAGTTATAGGAGTTAGTGAAACAGCAGGAGACAACACAAATGATAAAAAAAGAATATTTGCTGAAATAGTACCAGAAAATTTCCGAAACACGGTAAAAGATACTGAAGTACAGTTAATCGAGGCATATAGAACACCAACGAGCCATAACCCAAAGAAAACGACACACAGACATATTATAGTCAAGATCCCAGATATCCAGCAAAAGAACACAATATGAAAAGCTGCTAGAGAAAACAAAAAGATCACCTATAAAGGAAAGCCCATCAGAATCACAGAAGACTTCTCAATGGAAACCATGAAATCAAGAAGAGTTTGGAGTGAGATATTACAGATTCTGAGACAAAACAACTTCCAACCCAGACTGATGTATCCTGCAAAACTATCCTTCAAATTCAATGGAGAAATAAAATATTTCCACGACAAAGAACAACTGAAGAACTTCATTAGTGCCAAACCAGCATTGCAAAAAGCAATAAAAGATATTCTAGACAGAGAAAAAAGAGACCACAATCCCAAGAACAGCGATAGAAATAACTCCCTAAACAGAACAAGTAAACAGACAGCAAAAGAAGGAAAACAACAAGTAAATAACATGACTAGAATAAGCCAACATATAACCATTATAACCATTAATGTAAATGGCCTCAATTCACAAGTCAAAAGGAAAAGAATGGAAGAGTGGATTAAGGAACACAATCCAATGATATGCTGTATACAGGAAACACATTTTACTCAAAAGGAAATCCACAGGTTGAAAGTTAAAGGTTGGAGAACAATTCTGCATGCAACAGGTCCCCAGAAAAAAGCAGGGGTAGCTATTATGTTTGCAGACAATGTAAACTTCAAACCAAAAATAATCAAAAGAGATAAAGAAGCCCATTACATACTAGTTAGGGGAAAGCTGCTAGAGGAAGAGGTAACAATCCTAAACATTTATGCACCAAACAATGGAGCACCTAACTTTGCAAGTGAAATCTTAACAGACGTGAAAAATCAAATAACTAATAACACTATTGTAATAGGGGACGTAAACACCCCTCTGACGCAAAGAGACAGGTCAACTGGGGAGAAACTCAGCAAAGAAATAACAGACCTGAACCAAAAGTGAACAAATGGACTTAGTAGATGTATACAAAGTGTTCAATCCCACAACATCAGAATACACATTTTTCTCAGCTGCACATGGCTCTTTCTCTAAAATAGACCACATTCTAGCCCATAGAGCATATCTACCTAAATGCAAAACAATTGAAATTATAACATGCATATTTTCAGACCACAGTGCAATGAAAATGAAAATTAATGACAAAGAGAACTCTAAAAACCGCATAAATGCTTGGAAATTAAGCAACAACCTCCTAAATAACCAATGGGTCACACAAGAATTTAATGAAGAAATTAAAAAATACCTACAAATTAATGAAAATCCAAATACAACCGGGGCTGGGGATATAGCTCAGTGGAATAAGCGCTTGCCTAGCAAGCGCAGGGTCCTGAGTTCGATCCCCAGTACCGCAAAAAAAAAAAAAAAAAAAAAAAAAAAAAAAAAAAAAAAAAAAAAAAAAAAAAAAAAAAAAAAAAAAAAAAAAAAAAAAAAAAAAAAAAAAAAAAAAAAAAAAAAAAAAAAAAAAAAAAAAA
>PVLD010036629.1:0-10830 GCA_004027595.1 Dinomys branickii
GCTGTAACGGGAAGCTGGAAGAAGAAGAAGCCCGGAAGGAGCCACAGAGAGTGGACTCCTGTGGGGTATAGAAGAAGCCCGGAAGGAGCCACGTAGAGTGGACTGCTGTGGGGCTTGTGCTGTGTCCAATAAAGAAAACACGTTACAGAATCTGATCGTCTGTGTGCTGTCTTCTGCGGGTCGGGAGCGGCGCCGGACACATTGGTACTGGACTATGTTGATATTATGACCCCAGATTATCACAGTGTTGTCGTATAAGGAAGAACAACTGATTAAAACAGGCATGATATTTTGACTAAACTAGTACAGTTAGCAACAACAATAGCATCCAGCACAACCTAGAAGCTGACAAACTGTGGTAACTATTAATTTGGTAACTTTAATAATAGGAGCAAGATCTACAGTTATATAACATAGTCCGACATAAATCAGGTACTTCTTTGCAAAGTGTTTTTCCTTAGTAGAGACATTTTGTCCTGTAGTGGGAAAATTTCAGAAGGTTAGGGGACAATTAGAGAGATAAATGAAGAGAAATATAGTAAAGCAAGGCCAGAGGACAAATTTTGATCGATCAAACATGCTTTGGGAAACTGAAGAAGAGAGCATGAGAGAAAGAATGAAGGTGAAAACAATGATTAGCAAACCAAACCCGAAAGAAGAGAGACAATGTTCATTCACATGAAAATATCATAAAATCAAGAGAGATGGTTGAGTAAAGAGAGAAAGAAGACAAAACAATTTAAATGATAAAAGTAGTAACCTAAACAACTAAAAAAAAAGACAGAAAAATGAAAACAAAACAAAACAAACCAAGAAAAATAAAATTCCTCTGGTGTCCCAGTTATGTGGTGGTGTCCAGCTTATCCATCTGGGTTGGGTAACCTTGCCAAGTCTGCAGCAGGATTAGTGCTGGGTGTGGGGCTGATCTTGAACTCCAGATGTGGAGGATGGGACCAGTCTTCAGTTATCAACTTTGTGTGTGTCTCTGGATGGCTCACTCACATCTTCTTACCCTGCTTGTCTCTGTATCGCTCTTCTTGTTGCTGTGGCGCCCTCAGACAGAGACAGCCAGAAGCTGCTCCCTGTCCCGTGTACAGCTGGCCCCTCCTGGCCCTTGTACAGTCAGCCTCCTCTGTTCCACTCTGCTGGGATGTCTGTCTCATCTCACACCCTTGGGAGCAAGGCTGGGAGAGTGCTCACTTCCCTCTCTTTGCCTTGTCACAGCCCCCAAGACTGCTTAAGTCCCGTGTCCCCCTTTCTCTCATGTCACTGAGGCAGAACAGGGGTGTTGTTGCTGTTTCACTAACTATCCCCACTGCTGTGGTGTGCTGCTTGTTGTTGCTAGAAGTCAAAGTTAACCGCTGTGGTGCAGAGCAGAAAAGAAATAATTCTTGTGGCCCATTCAGGAGGGAGCAGTTTTCTGGTCACCTGCCCCTCTGTGTGTCAGGAAAATTTGCTGCCCTGCTTCCTCTGTTTTGAGGAAGGCAAAAGAGGTGAGGGGCCTTATATCCCAAATTTATCCTGTCTGGCTTGATTTTGTCATGCTATTGTAGGCCATCATAGGGACTCCCCAGAGTGGGGATCCCTGCTTCACACTCAGGTGTAGTCCCACAGGCAGCCCTGTGGCTGCCTCACTGTTTTATAAAGTCCCATGCCTACATTTTGTTTGACCTACAGGTCTCTCATTTCAGATTTATTTTGGCATCAGGATGTATTTCCCTCCCTTTGTTCCAATTCCCTGTGTTTTTAGTTGCTTTTCTCTGAATAACTCCAAGATGGCTCCTCCTCTGTTCAGCTATGGTATATCTTCTTTCATTCTTTGGCCTTCTGTCATGGTGCCTCACTCCTTTCTCTAACTTTTACCCTTTTGTAAGGTATTGCAAAACTCAGGAAGGAAGCGTAGAGAAGGGTGGCATATATCAACCCTTCTTTTCTTTGTGTTCTCTCCACATTTTGTTCATATTTTAACTACTGTTTCCACCCAATGCATAAGATTCCTTTAATGTCACTGTATGTCTCTCTCCATTGCCACTCTGCATATGTCTTGCAGTTAATGAAGTTATTCTTTGCTCTCGTGCTCTCCCCACTCCAAAACCTGATGCAGTGCCTGCCACACAATGATCATTCACTTTTATCCATAATTCAAGTTTTTGACTCAACTCTGAGAGCATTTAACATATTCTCAGCAAAAAGTTTTCTACAGTATAACATAATTGTGTCTTATTTCTACATGAAACCCTTAAATAGTCCCAACTGAATGAAGAATAATGTCCAAGTTCTAAATTCTTTATTTTGCCAAAATAAGTCTCAGCGGCTTTTTTTTCTCATCTTGTTCTCTGATCCACCTGCCACTCCTCTCTTCTACTTCCGAAACACCATTTTATTTTGTACATTTGAGCCTTTACATCAGGGGGTCACTAAGCCCAGATGTCTTCTTGTCCATTCCTTACCCTATAGACTGATCTTCACCCTTCACAACTCTATATCTTGAAAGGATGTGTCACAGTACAGTGGTCAGATGTGGGCCTGGGATCAGTCTGTTTGGCTCCAGTCTCTGACTATTGTGTGACCTTGTGCAAATTACTTCGCTTGTCACAACCTGAGCATTCCTATTGGTAAAATGGGAGGTAATAGTGTGTTTGTGGGAGAAGTTAATGATCTAACTTAAAGTACTTAGCATGATGGGTGGGACATTGTGATCATTCAGTTAAATTTATCTGATTTCTCAAAATTTATTCGTTGGTACATGCTTGCAGTACCTAATGATTGCAGTCTCGAGGGGAGTTGGTACACATACACAGAACATCTTACTTTTCTTCACTCCCTTCTCTTCCCCTCTCTCCCTTCTCCCTCCATTACTTGGTCCCTTTTCCTTTTGCGAAAGATGTATCTCCCTATTTCCTATTATCTTTTATTTTTCTCTTTATTTATATTTTGGGATTCTCACATAAGAGAAACCATTTTGATGTTTAAGCCCTTGTGCCTGATTTACTTCATTTAACATTATGGTCACAAAATGCATCCACTTTCCTATTGATGGTTCAAGTATATCCTTCTTTATAACAGAGTGGTACTCCATTATGTGTAATTTATGGAATTTCTTAACTAGAACTTAGAATTAATTAAACTCAAAGTCTAGCAGAGAAACCTGACAAGATTGCCATATAACCACAGTTATAATTATAGTGTGAATAGGATGCAAAGGAAGACAAGCCTAGAAGAAGAACACCAAACCCAGCTGGAGAAGAGCATGTTTGGGAGAAATGCTTCTGGATGGAGAAGGTGCTTGAGCCATGTCCGGAAGGACGGGTTAGCTGGATGTTAATGGATGAAGGAGTCTCCTGCTTAGCCCGCTGGCATCCCAGGCACCTGTAACTTTCTCACATGCAGGAGAAAAGGGCTCAGGCTGGAAAATCTCTCTTCCTGATGGGAAGGTATGCATTACCTTGTGAGCTAGTGGTGGGTGTTGCTCCTAGAGATGCCTTTCCTTGCTCTCTTTCTTGACTTAGATAACTAGAGTTGGATTGTGTGGAACAGCCTTTACCATCTCTTTCTATGGAAAGAAAGGTGAGGGTGAGTATATTCCAGGGCTATGACACCCCATGGGCAGTACCCCTTTCCCCACCCAGGGGCTGTGAAGAGACCTCAAATTCCACAGCAGCCTTTGGTACTATGAAGCAAAATACTGTTAATCTTTCCCTGCCCATGTGAACATTTGTGTTAAAAACATTTCCCCTACCCAACACAAAAAGGAAAAGAGTTATATTTACTAAGGGTATAGAGTCTAAACGGAGGCGTACTTTTGAAATTTCACATTGAGGTTCAATGTAATGGGCTACTAGTTCGACAGCAGAGTGAATGTACATCGGGACAGTTGGAAGCAAGGCACTGGAAACACTGGAAACAGAAAGGACGCTGTGAATACAGGTGCAGCACCGTGAAAAGTTAAAATTAGGAAGAGCCAACAGGAATTTATTTTCGTCTTCAAAATTGAAACTAATGAACATTAATATCACTTAGTAAAGCTTGGGAAAAGGACTTAGTGGTAGAAGGTGCACCTGGGATGTGTGAGGTTCTGGGTTCTGTCTCTAGCAAAAACCCAACCCAACCCAGCACAGCACAACACAAAACAGAAAAATTAGGCTTCCCTAGTGTATGCGAGGCCCTGGGCTCTATCTACAGCACCAAACCAACCAACAAACCAACCAACCAACCGATTAAACAAACAAATGAACAAAACAAATAAACAAACAAAAACCTTGGGAAAAAAACTCAAGTTAGAGATTTAGAAATGCAGTATGATTGCGACAGCAGAGATTATGCTGTGACATTTAATTTCGTATACAGACAATAAGAAAATAAAGTTATTATATTCATTTGCAGTTATCCTGTGGGCTGATAGGAATAGTGTGTGAAAAAGGATAGAACATTATTTTATAACATGGTGCTTAAGTGAAGTCTCAAAGTGTCGCAAAGGTACATAGCCCTCTTATTCATTTCCCATTCCTTAGGGTTGTCGTTTTGGCATTTTCTTGCTTCAGTGGTTTGATTTAAAGGAGAATCAGCTATTAAAATGTCATTAGCTATGTGGTTAGGATTCTTGGGCTATGTGTACAAATGCCTTAAAGGTGCTGGGACATTGATCAGCCTTCAGATCAACTCAGATACTGCTGGTCCAAGTGACTCAGTGAAAGGAAATAGACAGACTTTAGTTAAAATCCAAGATATACCTTTACTGCTCACATAGACAGGGGAGGTGATTTGTGGAAAGGTATAGTTACACCCTCAACAATGGAAGTTGACATTATCACTAGCCGTTATGTGGGTATCTCATATGAAGTAATCATTGATCTTGTAGAGATAAAAAATAATAAGTTTATAAAATGTCCTTCAGTACTAGGGGAATGGTAATATGTTGTTTTGATCAAACACGGAGATCTCATTCCCTTTAAGATAATGATATTAGAAGGAGATTCCTACCGAGAGTCCATACACAGATATTATGAGGTTTAAGAACAATCTAGCTGGGCAAGCTGGCACATGCTGGTAATCCAACCACTCAGGAGGCTGAGGCAGGAAGATTACTGTAAATCTGAGGCCAGCCCAGGCTACATAGTGAGTGTGCCAGTCGGAACTACACAGTGAGAGCCTGTCTCAAAACATCAATGTGTGTGTGTGTGTGTGTGTGTGTGTGTGTGTGTGCATGCACGTACGCAAAGCCTCCTGTGGATGAATGTAAATATTTGACCCTTTTTTTCTAATTAATATCTAAGTAACTTGTGAAATTTTATAGTCCTCTTATATTTTTTCTGTAGGTGAAAAAAGAATACAAAACCTGAAATTTAAGTAACTTAACCAAACATTATTTGGTGAACTTGGGGCTTGAAAGTAGCTCTTCTGACCCCAAATGTCTTAGCATTTCTGCTACATTACATTGACCCTGTTGTGAGACTTCAGCAGTTATCACTGCACAGGTAAATTCAATCGGTTCTAGGGAATAGTAAGCCTTTAAAATTCAGGTTTGTTTTCATCAAGTACCTGAATGAAGATGCCATTCTTCATGCAGTGTCCCCTACGTGGAATTCTCAATTATCGCCAACTCTCTGAACCTACGGACCACATGTTCCCATTCTTAATGCTGCAAAGCAATCGCAAACCAGTCAATAGTTCATATTGTGACTGAGACTGAGCATGTGTGTTGTATGGGTAGAACAACTGTGTCTTTTTGCCTGGACGCTTCTGTTTTCAGAAGACATTCAAATGTCATGGGGATTTGGCTAAAATGTTCTCTTGTTTTGTTCCGTGGTTCCTAGTAATCAGATTGCAGACTTGTAGAAAACACTCATCTCTCAAAGCCGGGGCCCATTAGTTACTTCATCCCTGTGATGAGTTTGAACTTCAGGGCGAATTTGTTCAGCCCTGCTCACCTTGCTCAGCCAGGGGAATTACTTCCTAAGGCTACTTGAAATTCCATTTTACCATTTAAAAGTAGTTGAGGGGTTTTGATTCTTCATTTAAAAAGTAAACTTTATTTAAAAGTAAATTAACAGGTCAAAATCCTTAAACAGTCCAAATGGCACAAACTGAATGGTAAAATACCAATCTTCCCATTGGAGAAATACTCCCTACCTTCCCTGGGAAAGAGGTCAGTGCTAAAAGTTTATTTTATATTCACCTGGAAAATCTTTGTATAAATTCATGCAAAAATATGTTCCTGTGACTTCAGACAAAATTGAGGCAGATTAGTACATAGTTCTGTCCTTTTTTTCTCTCTCCCTTTCAGGTAATACTGTGTCTTAGAGCTATCAGCCCAATCAGTGGTCTAACTGCTTTATTTAAGGGGCTGGCTAGTACTCCTTCACATGAGCACAACTTTCCTTTCACAGACAGTCCCATAGATTTTAATTTGTCTTCCCCTTTTCCCCTTGTCCAGTGGAAGCAATGTTACAATGAACTCAGCATCCTCAAATGTGGGTCACAGCGTCCTTCTCTGTCACCCCCAAGAGTACCGTTTAGGGCTTTATCCCATGTTACACTCTTTCCTCAGCAATACCAGAAAATGTGGGTGTATGAAGCCTCAGCCATCAGCTAGGTTTGAGACAATTCAAAAAAGGTCCATCTCAACTCCAAAACTCTCCATGGAATCATCTGAGACCTCTACTGCAGATTCATCAGTTTCTTCCTCTGACCAAGTCTGCTTCCTCCCTCCCATTCTTATCTGGTGTTGTTGCACAGAGCTCTCCTTAGTAAACTCCCTACACATAAATCTTTATTTCAGAGTATTTCCTGCAAAAGCAAACTAAAAACAGTTAGTGCCAGGGATGGTCTCAAAAACATTTAAAAGTGTGATCTTGTAGTTGGATCACCTGCCAGCTGGTTGACAGTCGGGCTCTATCATAAGTGCAGATGAAGAGCTAGTAACTCTCCATGTATTGTAGCAGCAATGGTGAAGGTTTTCACTAGTGGTGAGCATACTGGTGGGTGAAATAGCAAAGGCAATATCTCAAGTGTTACAGATGTTCAAGAAAAGCAATAATCTCAAGAGCTATGGAAGCAGATGGCTTTTGCTAGTGGTTTATTGATGCATTGAAGAAATACCATAAAAGGCTGAAAAGTGTCAATCAAATTTAGATGAAAGTACAAAAGCTAGGGAGCCTTCTTTTTTTGACAACATGATAGAAGATTCTCTGTGTTGTGCAGCTAGAGTACAGATAAAAACTGAGACTCAGAGAAGACACTTGCAACCCAGACAAGTCTGCTCCACCTAGGCCAGAAAGAACTAAGGCTCTGCGGTGTAGGATGTAAACCTGGTGTCAGTTCACTCAGAAAAAGTGACTGCCCTGATTCTGCTCACCCCTCTGGTTCCGCAGAAGAGGCAGAGTACATTTCTTCACGTGAAACCTGAGTTCTCTTCCCCTTGTTTAAAAATGATGCTACAACATCATAGGATCTCTAGCCTGCAGACATTCTGTTGTGAGATAGCTCAGCTTCCATAGTCACATAAGCCAGTTTCTGTAATAAATCTCACCTTGTAAATATTTATCTATCCTGTTTTTATTCATCCATGCTACCCCTTCATATATATCACACCCAATATATATGACTTTACATACATTCATATAAAACATTTACATAAATTTGAGATAAAATAGAAGCAAATTGATACCAAATTCTGCACTTCCTTTTTTGTAATTATTGAGAAAATTCTATTTCAAGTTATATGTATGTTTCCACATGATTTTATCCAGATAGATAGATAGATAATAGTTTATCAATTCTGTCTCTCTGGAAAGCATTGAGTAATAGAGCATCTTCTCTATGTGGTGATTCCTGAGATGTGTCCTTCAAAACAAATACATAATAGGAAGTAACATGCCATCCTGCGGTGTGTGAGACATTCTCGCCACTTACTAAACCAGCAGAGGGGGGCAGGGAACCATGAGCACCAACCAGAGCTCATAATTTACTTTTGGCCTCTTAAGTGAGGGTGACCTTGTGAGACTAAGCCCTCAGCACTATCTGGAGCTGGTAGGTAGTGTTAGAGTTGAATCGAATCTTTAGAAACCCAGTTGATATCCCGAGAGTTGGAGAACTGGTTGATGTGGGGAAAAGACTCACATGACTTCTCCACTTAGGATAATGGGCTGGAGATTGCTTCACGTTGTTGTGTGTGCTAACAGTTCCTTTCTTTTTATTGCTGAGTATTATGATGCAGTATGAACATACCACAGATATTTGGGTTATTTCCAGTTGTTAGCCATTATGAGCAAAGCTGCTATAAATATTTGTGTCCAGGTTTTTGTGTGAGCATATGCCTTCATTTCTCTGTGGTAAATGACCAGGAGTGGTATATCTGTGCTGTATCATGGTTGTGCATTTAGTATTTTTAAAAAACCTATAAAATTGTTTTCCAGAGTGACTGTCATTTCATGTTTCCACCAGCAATGTACAAATAATTCAGTTTTTCTACATGCTTGTTAGTACCTTGTGGTGTCACTACTAATATTTTAGCTTTCCTAATAGAGGTGTAGTTTTTATTTTTATTTCCCTAATGGCTAATATTGTTGAATATATTTTCACGTGCTTCTTTGCTACTTCTGTATCCTCTTTGGAGAAATGTCTCATGTCCTTTGCTCACTTTAAAATTGAAGGTTTTTTTTTTTAAACTGTTTTTAGTTTTGAGAGCTTTAAAAAGCATATTTTACATATGTAATACTTGATTGGATAGGTGATTTGAAACTATTTTCCCTCACCCTATCAATGGGCTTTTCATTTCCTAACAAAGTCTTACACAGAACAATTTTCTTTGAAGTAAAATGTATCAATAATTTATTTAGGATTGTGTACTTCTGTTGAATCTAAGAATTGTTTGTTTAGCTCTAGATGTAAAAGGGTTTCTCTTATATAATGTTTGACCTGCCTTAGTTCGATAATCCATCTTCAGCTAATTTTTGAGTAAGTGTAAGAAGAAACTTTGGCTGCTTGTACTTATTCCTATTTTCCTCCCCCTCCTCAGCTTCCTCTTCTTCCTCTTCCTTCTCGTCGGCTTTCTCCCCCTCCTTTGCCGCCTCCTGCTCCTTACGGTATCTGTAAGTGCTCATGTGAGCTAACGTCATCAGCAAAAGTCAGTCGACAGTTACACCTCTTATCAGCTCTGCTGCACTCAGTTTATTTCTTGCTCTCCCTGCCCCTTGGTTGCTCTTTCTCTAGAAAGGAGATAAATGCATTGTTCTTCCAAGAGTACCATCAAGGATAACTGAATCAAGAATTATGAATGTGTTTTTCAAGCTGTGCCTGTTCTAAAGTAAAGAGTTGTCCTCTCTCCAGACACACTCACTCAGGTAGCTTTCACACTCAGTGTTATTAGACATACTACATACATGACTACAATAAAAATGATAAGATTAAAAAGGATGAAGATTTTAGTTGACTTGGAAGTTTAAGTAACTTTATGTCTCCTTTTACACTGTAAAAATCTGTGCTTGTATCAGACTTATTTGAAAAGTGACATGAAAAAAACCCTTCTAACACGATAATGAAGGTAAGCTCTGTCTGGGCAAAAATTCCAGCTCACTGAGCTGATCACACTTGAATACTGAGTCTTGGCTTCCTCTAAAGCATCCCATGGACAGTGTCTGTCTCTCCCAGTAAAAGTCAATAACAACTTGACTGCAAGAGGAAGATCCAATTGCGTTTTAAGAATGACGATCAATACAATCACGGCAAGTAAACCGTGTCTAACTATATACTTTGCAAGAAGGAAGAGAATCAACAGGGCCTAGAAAGTGTCAGCATTTTCAGTTTTGGCAGGTGATAAAGAGGAAATAGTCTATGCTGTGCTCATCCATCACTGGACATCAGTAAGATCATTAAGGTTAAAACTAGAGCTAAGGAGGTAACAATT
Source organism: Dinomys branickii (assembly GCA_004027595.1). Taxonomy (NCBI): domain Eukaryota; kingdom Metazoa; phylum Chordata; class Mammalia; order Rodentia; family Dinomyidae; genus Dinomys; species Dinomys branickii. The sequence continues at coordinate 9,905 of PVLD010036629.1, forward strand.
TATTCAACTCTACTCTTGGAAATTCCAGCACCAACTCAGTTCAGTTCAGTTCAGTTCCATTCAACAAGCACGTGTGAATCACTAAAATTGTATATGATTATGGTAGCTTCAAAAAACCCAACCTCTGCCTGTTCATTCTGTTTATTTCATGCCAGACTTTGCTGAAAATAAGCAGGCAGAGTAAGGAAGATATACAGATGCAGAAAGTATTGTGACTGATACTAAATGATGTGGACAAAATCCCTCGGAATCACTGTGGAGGAAAACACACAGTGCACATGAATAGACAAGGGAGGTGGATTTTGGGTTGAGACTCCCTCAGGATGAGTACATTTACTCATGAGTGGGAGAGGGTGTAACTTAGTTATGTGGCTGCCCTTTATTGATGTGCACTATGGACAGTAGAGCTGAGGAGGTCAATAAAGCCTCATCACTGCCCTCAGGAAGCTCACAAGTGTGATAGCGTGTGGAGGAGGCGAAGGCCTGAAAGAGTTTATTTCCTGGTAGAAAAGACAAGTTTACAAGGAAAGTTCTCAACCTGTCCAATTTAATCTGCTTCTGTCTTTGTTTAAAAAATTTTATTATCATGTTTGCAGTACGTAGTATTTACATTCCATGTGTGAGTTAGTCCTTGCACATAACACATCTCAATTCCTCCCCTCCCCTCCCCCTAACCTCCCGCCTCATTGTTTTGATCTTCTTCCACTTTGAGAAAGCTCTCCCCGCTTCCTATTAGCTACCTTCTATTTTCCTCTTTACTTATACTTTAAGTTTCTCATATAAGAGAAGCCATGTGATACTCAAGTTTGTGTGTCTGATTTATTTCACTTATGGTCTCTGGGTACATTCATTTACTTACAAATGACTCAAGTTCACTTTTTTCCTGCAGAATAGTACTCCACCTGTAAAAATACCACATTTTCTTT
>PVLD010036630.1:0-10830 GCA_004027595.1 Dinomys branickii
TGTATTTCCCTTGAGGTTTTATTCTCTTTGAGGCAGAAATTTCCTGGGAGGATCTATTCTCTGCCAGGAGGAATAGCCTTTTGCATCCCTTGTGCCTAAAAGCCCTCTAAATTTCTTTTCTTTAACTAATCAATTCTGTCTTTGATCCAATAGGTTTCAAAAGACTGAAATCCTTGGATCTCTTTTTATTTATTTATAATTTTTAAAATGTGTCAAGTGGAGAATGACCAATTGAATGAAACAAGAGTCTGGGGTGATTTGAGCAGTGTTTTAATTAATTGAATTATAAATTTGATTTCTCATATATAGTCTGAATCACTGACAGCAGGTAAAAATTGGAGACCTCATTTGATTGCTTTGGGGTTGAGTGAACTCCTGGCAGTGGCTCAATTGTCCGGCTTTACTCTTGGGAATGGGCTCCACTGCCTGTACCTTCCCCCACCAGGGGACGCAGGGGCCACTGCTTCAGAAGCCATGGCCACCAAAAATCTTTGGTTATGCACTCCTCTAATTTAAGCCTCTGTCACTCAGAGAGTGAGCATGCATTCCTAATGTAATGAGTGTGGCCAGCTGACAGGAGGGTAGTGTGGCAGAGGCACTCAAGAAATTTTTCTTAGTGACCTGGCCATTTCACTTGCTCTGGGCTCCCACTTTGTCTGCTGGCTGACTCATTTCTTCCCAGACTGTGAGTGCAGGTACTGTTTGTGCCAAGTTAACTTCTGGTGCAAAATGCATTCACAGTGCATGCCATGACAAGAGCCAGGGCACACCACGGTCATGTCCTGCCTATTCAGTCCTAGGTGCACAGTCCTGTGGTTACTGGTGTGTATGTCTGCATGGGCAGCTGGAGAATCCCATATGAATCTTCCTAGGACTACAGTGCAGGGCCCTCTCTGAACCCAGTCTGTGCCCCTATTGTTTGATGGGGGTGAGGTAGACCCCAGTGGAAGTTTCCTGGAATGGATCTACCTTCCATATCAGTGTTAGGTTTCCACTTATTTTTCTGAAGATACCTTCATCGACACCTTCTATCAAAACTGGAAGGTATTGTTAAAGAGACATACAATGGTTGTGTTGCCTTTATAGGTGCAGCAGAGCAGTTTTGGGCAAAATGTCCTTTGTGCCCACAGTAGAAGCAAGCAGCCTTGTTTTTTTTCCTCTAGGCTGTGAATGAGTAACCTGAATGATAGCTGAATCAAAGGCAGCCCTTTGGACATATGAGGAGCTAATATCTGCACAAATCCAAATGCATAATTCATCTTTGATCAGGGGAGCTTGAAATTTATTAACAGATTGGATGTATAAAACCCTCCACGGACTCTCCCACCCATCTGTCTTCTTTTAGTACCTATTGCATGGGAGCGAGAGAAAATGGCTTTACTCCCTAAGAGGCAGAAATTCCAATATGTGGTACAGGAAATTTCTCTGAGCTAAAAAGGCTGGCATTTGCACCTGTAGCTCAGTTAAATCTACCAAGTGTTGTGAAGTGTAATGCACGAGGAAACACTTATCTGGTAGGAAAAGGTCTCTTTTGTCCCTCACTGCTCTTTCTTTATTTCACTGAACAAGGCTAGAGTGATCAAGCTCTACTGGAGGTACCTTCATTCTACCCTCCTTTTCCTGCATGGAGTTTGATTTTAAAGTAGTGTTGTGAGGCAAATCTTTTGTGGTTGCAAAAAACCTACAAACCAAAATCCAAAAAGGGAAAGTAAATGCAGGAATCAAGCATGCAAAAAACACATCTACATACATATACCTGAGACTCTTGAGAGTCTATTTGTCCCATTTTTAATATAACTTTCTCTTTTTTGCTTCTTTGAGTCATCTATATCTATATCTAACCTATCTATATCATCTGTATAGTCACAAAACCCCCATGCTCCAAGTCTTACACCTGAAAATTGACAATACAATGCTTCTGTGCTGAATATTGACCTGCCAATATTCTTCTGTCTCCTCTACTGCACATAAAATGTCTGTATTATGATGTTGAGAACATTCTTACCTGTTGTTGCCATTTATTTTATTTTCTTGTGATATGAGCTTCTGTGAAATTTCCATTGAATTGTCCATCTTTTCTTTAATTTTTTTTTATTTTACAGAGAGCAAAAAAATGAAAATATCAGAAATGATATAGAATTTCAAAGTATAAGATGATAGGAATTCAACAATTGCTGTTATATTGCATGTGGCTGTCTTCAAATAGTTGTTCAGGTTACAAGATATAAGCATGTAAAATTGATTAAAAGTTTAAGCATTAATTGCTCCTTTTAGTAAAACTAAAAATTAGTAGTAAAATTATTATAGTTATTTTGTGTGTAATATATATGTATATATATATATATATATATATATATTTTTTTTTTTTTTTTGCCCTTCCATGATGGATTGACAGCTGGTGGTCAACTTGTAACTTGTAACACCCAGCTGAAGTGAGTAAAATTGGTACTGCTTGTGGGAGCCCCACCTGGGGACTGCTGCCAGCAGAAAAAAGGCAGAACTGGAGAAGAAGTTATGAGGCTGTTGGGAGCCAGTAAAGGTTGTTGAGAGCTTGTTGGAAGCTGTTGAGAAGCTGTAAGGAGCTGTTGGTTCTCTTGGAAGAGTTTTCATGCTGGCTTTCCTGATTAACTTGGCTGTTTTCAACCTCTTTGGAGCTCAGGATCTTGTTGTCACTGAGAATGGCTTTGATTCATTTAGGGGAAGCTCTGTTCCACACTCTGAGCATTGCTGCCTGGAACTGGATGGGAAGATGGTGCACTGCTCAGTCTCCTGGAGAAATTTGTTGTGTTGGCTTTCCTCCTGGGAACTCAGCTGTCCTGATCATTGGAAGAGCTCAGGACCTCATTGTTGCTGAGGATGGCTGTGGCAATTTTGGGGGGAGCTCTGGTTCTTATTTTGATCATCACTTTCTAGCTCCAGTATAGATCCCTCAGCCTGCTAACACAGATCCTTCATCCTACTGGCACAGACTTTCTAGATTCTACCACTGACCTTTGGGCCTTCCCAGCACAGATCTGTTCAACAGGGCTGCATGAGATGTTGTCATGTGCTCTAAGGCCAACAGCTGGACTCATGGGAGGCACTGTTCTGAGCTGTAGGTCTTCAGTGAACTTATGCAGGACATTATTGTAGGATCCAGGCCCACAGCTGGATTCTTTGGCCTTTAATGTGTGCACAGATTTCCTGCACTCTCTTGCATGTGATTCTTTGGGTGAGTATTGTAAATAATGTTGCAAAATATTTTTCCTGTAATATGTTGCTTCTCCTTGCAAAAACCCCAAACCACACCTCCCTTCTTTCTTTCTTTGTGCCTTTCCTTCATCCCAGTAGATATTTTATTTTGAGCAGTTTCTTTCTCATGACTATGGTCTCTAGTTGCATTAATTTAAATATAAAAAGCTTGACTCTATCTTTCTTTACAGTTGAGTAATACCTCATTATATAAAAATGCCATATCTTTTTTATTCATTCCTATTAATGGGCATTTGGGTTGTTGCCAAGATTCAGTCATGACAAATTGCTCTGCTGTAAACATGGGTGCACATGTATTCCTGTGTTATGATGTTTTCAGTTCTTCTGTAAAAATACCAGAAGAGAATAGCTGTGTTGAATGGAATCACTAGTGCTAGTTTTCTGAGGAATCTCCATACTGTTTTCCACAGTGGTTGAACTAGTCTATAGTCCCATCAAGAGTAGAAAAGTGTTCCTTTTCCACCACAGCACCTCCAGCATTTGTTATTTGTTTATTTCCTGTGATAGCCATTCTTTCTGGGGTAAGATTCAATCTCAGTATTGTTTTAATTTGCATTTCACTAATGACCAATGATGTTGAACCTTTTTTCTTATACTTATTTGAAATTTGTATTTCTTCATCTAAAAAGTATATGTTCAACTCACATGCCCATTTTTGGGTTGGGTCTTTGAATTTTGGGGTCCGAAGTTTTTTAATTCTTTATATGTTCCAGATAGAAGTCCTTTGTCTGAAAGAGAGTTGGCTAATGTTTTCCAAATTTGTAGGTGTTCTTTTGACTCTGTTGGTAATATCTTTTGAGGAGCAAAAAACTTTTTCATAGGATGAGATCTCAGCTGACAATTTTTGAAGTATTTCCCATGCAGTTTTTTTTTAGTTCAGACTCTCTGCCTAACTCTGTGTCTTCAAGGTTTCCACATATTTTCTCTTTCAGTAGGTTTAGTGTTTCTGTTTTAATATTTAGATCTTTAGTCCATTTTGAATTTAATTTAGTGTGCGGTGGCAGACAAGGATTGAGTTTTATTTTTTGGCATATAGACAATCTGTATTTCCAGCACAATTTATTAAAGAGATGATCTTGCTTTCAGGGTACATATTTGGCCTCTTTTCAAAGATAAGGTGGTTGAGTGTATTTTTAGTTGTGTCTGCATGTTATAATCTGTTCCACTGATACTTAGGTCTTCGTTTTGACAGGTACCATGCTGACTTTATCACAGCAACTTTGTAGTACCATTGCAAATTAGAGAATTTGAGGCCTCCTGTCTTGCATTTGTTGTCTGGGACTGCTTTTGTTATTCTAGTTCTCTTCTGTTTCCAAATGACTTTTAGGAATATTTTCTCTAGATCCATGAGTTTTGCTAATGATATTTTGACCATGATTGCATTGAATCCCTATAACAGTTTTGGGATTATGGCCATTTTCACAATGTTGGTTATTTATATCCATGAGCAAAGAATATTGATCCATTTTCTGAAAGCCTCTTCAATCTCTTTTCCAGAGTATTGTAATTTTCAGTCTATAGATCTTTTACTTACTTTGCTAGTTTGATTCCTCAGTATTTAACTTTTTGGATGCTGTTATTAAGGGTGTTGCCTCCCTAATTTCTCTGTCAGTGGGTTTGTTGCTTTTATACAGGAATGCTATTGATTTTTGAGTATTGACTTTGCATCCAGCTGTGCTGTTCAATTTGTTCATTAATACTAAGACTCTTTTAGAGGAGGGTCTTACATGTAGAGTGTCGTTTCATCTGTGAAGAATGATAATTTAACTTCTTCCGTTCCTGTTGTTATTTTTTTTATTTATCACTGTTGTCTAATTACTCTGGCTAATGTTTTCAGAAATATATTGAATAGGAGTGGTGATAGTGAACATCCTTATCTTGTTCCTGATTTAAGAGTGAAAGCCTTCAGTTTTGTCCACATAGTATGATGTTGGGTTTGGTTTGTCATAGGTGGCTTTTATTAGAATAAGGTAAAATTTATCTATTCCAATTTTCTTTAGGGTTTTTGTCTTGAATGAGTGTTAGATTTTGTCAAAAGTTTTTCTGCATCTACTGAGATGATCATGTGTTTTTTGTCTTTGACTTTGTTAGTATGGTATAAAACATTTATAGATTTAAATATGTTGAAACATTTGTCCATTGCTGCATTGAATCCCACGTGGTGATGGTATATAATCTTCTTGATGATTTCCTGCTTTATGTTTGTGAGTATTTTACTGAGTAGTTCTAAATCTACGTTCATTATGGAGATGTGCCTGTACTTCTCTTTATTGGTTGAGACTGTTTCTGGTTTTGGTATCAGTATAATGCTTGCCTCCATAAATGAGTTAGAGAGAATTGCTTCTCTTTGAATTTCATTGAAGAGTTTGATGAGTATTCTCATTAGATCCTCTCAAAATTTCTTGTAGAATCCATCTGTGAATTAATCAGGTTGTGGGCTTTTCTTTGTTGATAATTTTTTAATTCCATTTTCAATTTTATTAACTGATATTGAGTTATTAAGAATTTTTAAAACTTCTTGATTCAGCTTTGGTAATTCATAACTTTCTAGGAATCTGTCCATTTCCTGTGTTTTCCATTCTATGAGAGTAAAGATTTTCAAATTAGATATTTTAGATCATCTGAATTTCCACAGGATCTACATTGATTTAATCATTTTCATTCTTTATTGCATGATTTTGAGTTTTTTCTGTTTTTTTCATAAGATTGGCTCAGTGTTTACCAATTTAATCTTTCAAAGAACTCTGTTTGATTTATTAATTCTTTTTATTGCTACCTTCATCTCAACTGGATTAGTTAATGCTCTGATTGTTATTATTTCCTCCTTTCTTTGCATTTGGGCTGGACTAGCTCTTTTTATTCTAGAAGCTTAAGGTGCAGCATTAGGCTATTTATCTGTTTCATTCTCTTTTCCTGATGTCAGAGTTCACTGCTATAAATTTCCCTCTGAGGATTGCTTTCATTAAATCCCATCGATTTTGGCAAATTGTATTTGCATTTGTGGTTTGATTGTAGAGAGTGTTCATTTATTCTTTAATTCCATCTGAGGAGGTTGTTATTTAATTTCCATGTGTTTATGCTGTTTTAGTTGTTTTTTTATCATTAACTTTCAATTTCATTGCTCTACGTTCAGATATTTTGCATGTTGTAATTTCAGTTCCTTAGCATTTACTTAACCATGTTCTATGGGCCAATGTATGGTCCACTGTAGAGAATGTTCCGTGTGCAGCTGAGAAGAATGTGTATTCTGATGTTGGGTGCAAAACTCTGAAAACTTCTACTAAGACCATTTGTTCACATGTTTGGTTCAGTTCTGCTATTTCTTTGGTAATTTTTGTCTAGTTGATCTATTGTATCAATGGGGTTTTTGGTTTTTTATAATTGTGTTATTGGTTATTTGGTTTTTCATGCCTATTAAAATTTGACTTATACAACAGAGTGATCCTGTATTTGGTGCATACATACATAAGATTGTTATCTCTTCCTCTTGACATTTTCCCCTAACAAGTGTGTAGTGACCTTCTTTATCTCATTTGACCATTCTTGATTTGAAGTTCACACTGTGTGTAAAGAATAGCTACCCCTGCTTTTTACTGTGTTTCTGTTGTGTGAAGTATTGTTTTCTATCTTTGATTTTCAGTCTTTGAATTTCTTTTTTGTTATATGTGTTTCTTTTGTGCAGCCTATTGTTGGGTTTTGTTTCTTGATTCACTCAGCCGGTCTGTTTCTTTTAATTTGTGAACTGAGGACATTTACATTGATGGTTATAAATGACATATATTGGCTTATCTTTGTCATGCTATTTTCCTGTTGTTGATGCCCTACTTTTTCTGTGTTTAGTTGCTTGCCATGGTTCCTTTTTGTTGCTGTTCTTTGGATTGTGGTCATTTTCTCTCTTTCTAGAATATCTTTCAGTTCTCTTTGTAGGGTTGGTTGTTGGTCATGACTTTCTTCAGAAGTTCTTTGTCATGGAAATATTTTAATGCTATATTAACTTTGAAAGATACTTTTGCAGGATACATCAATGTGGGTTGGAAGTTGTTTCTTTGAGGGCTTGAAATACTTCATTCCAAGCTCTTCTTGATGGTTTGTGTTGTGAAATCTTCTGTGATTCTGATGGGCTTTCCTTCATAGCTGATCCATTTCTTTTCTCTAACAGCTTTTAATATTCTGTCTTTGTGTTGAAATTCTGGGATCTTGATTATTACATGTCCTGTAGATGTAGATTTCTTTCTGTTAAGGCTAATTAGAGTTCTGTATTCCTCACTAAACTGTATGTCAGATTATTTTTCTATGTGTATGAAGTTATCTGCTATTTCTTCTGGAAATAGTCTTTTTTATTTCATATGTGTTGACTCCTGCTTTTTCATTTACACTCATCAGTCTTATTTTGTTCTTATTTGCACCATCTTATAGCTGTTCAATAGTTATTTCCAGGTTCCTAGTTGTTATAAAGAGATCTTTCCTTTTATAGCTTCTAACTGCGATGATGTCTTCAACATCTGAATATCTATCTTCAGTTTTGTTCAAGCCGTTTTGCCAGCTTTCAATGGAATGTTTCACTTTCTGGATATCTCTATAAATCCATTTTATGCATTGTAATTCTTTCCTATATTGTTCATCCAATGTTTCCAACATTTTTCTATGCTATTCTATTATTTTGGTATTGGAAATCGAACTTAGGACCTTAGGTTTGCCAGGCAGGCACTTGTGCCACAGAACTGTATCCCCACACCATTATGCTAGTCTATTTTTTATCTATGTTTTCTTTAAATAAGGTCAGCAATTCTTTCATTATGGTTTTCATTTCTACTTTTACCTGAGGGAGTTTTTCTGATCTGATTTCCTCTATAGCCTCCTAGAATTGTTTACTTCAGTTGCTATCATTTCACAAATTTCAGGTATATAACTTGCAATTTCTTCTATATTCGTTTCTCTTGGAGTTGTTCTGGTTGGGCTGGAGATCTGAGATTGCATTTTGCTCCTTTGTCTTGATATTTTCTATTTGAAGAAAACATTTTACTTTGATTTCTGTCATGATCTTTGTGAGTTTTGCTAGTAAGTAGCTATATGACTACTACCAATGCCTCTCTAGGCAAAGTCTTTTCTTCAAGAATATCATCTGTGTGCTGGAGATTTTTGGTTTTTGCTTGTCCCCAAATCCTGTCTTCCCAATTAATTGAGAATGGGATGCTGGTTTCTGCTTGGCTCTCTCCTCAGTCTTTAAGTGTAGGGCTGTAGTGAGATTGTTACCCTGAACTTCCCAAAACTGTTACCCAAGGGAGAATAAGTGATTACAAGAGATATGACATTCTAGCTACAATAGTACAATTTGCAATAATGGTAGCACCAAGCAAAATTTAGAAATTGGCAAACTTTGGTAACTATGCTAACTTTGCTAACTTTTGTACTTTAGACCATAAGAGCAAAGTCTATACCTATGTAATAGAACAAATAATACATTGCAAGTTTGTATGCAAAATGTTTCCTGTGGATTTACCCTGTGTTCCTCTGACCAAGCCAGTGGCCTGTTCCCAGGCTCTTCACACCATGTAGTGGGATGTGTCAGGCCCCTGGCTTCCTCTAGCCAAGCTGGTGGCTGAGTCCCAGGTGCTTCTTGCACTGGCTGCCATTCCCACAATGTAGGGGAATAGGTCAGGCACCAGGGTTCATCTGGCCAAGCTGGTTGCCATGTTCCAGGAACTTCCCACATGTAAGGGGATGGGTCAGGCACCTGGCTTATTCTGGCAGAGCAGATTTTTGAGTCCTGGGCACTTCCAGCACTGCCTCTCCTCATGTTGTCGGAGGATTGGTCAGGCACCTGGGTTCTTCTGGCCAACCTAGTTGCTGAGTGCCAGACTGGCTGCCCTTTCTGCAGTGTAGAGGGATAGATTAGGCACCAAGTTGCTCTGACCAAGCTGATTGCTGAGTCCCAGGTGCTTCCTGTGCTGGCTGCCCTTCTTGTGGTGTAGGGGGTTGGGTCAGGCACCAGATTCCTCTGGCCCACCCAGTGGCTGGGTCCCAGGTGCTGCTTCCCATAGTGTAGGGGGATGGGTTAAGTACGTGAGCTCCTCTGGACAAGCAACTTGCTGAGTTCCAGTTGCTTCCCATGTTGTTTAACCTTCCACCAGTGTAGGGGAGTGGATCTGGCACCAGATTCCTCTGGCCAAGCTGGTTCTTTAGTCCATGAGCAAAATAATTTTAGAAGCATCCTCCCAATGTCTACCAGCTTCTCTCCTTACAGGAAGTCCTTGTTCAGGTGTCAAGTTGCCACAAACCAGCAAGGCTTTCAGAGGTCTTGGGGAAAAACAGCGAGGAGATTCAGAAAACAGAGACGAAAAGTTGAGGTCAGTTGGAAGCCACTTTCTGGATGGGAAAAGAGGACTAGACAATCATCATAGATGATAGACAAATATCATAGATGATAGACAAACATCATAAATGTTTATTTATACATTCAGGAGGTTGATATCAATTTCAACCTATCTGCATAACAACTAGCTTGAAGCTGGAACAGCTTGCTTACATGGCTTGAGTAGTTCCCCATGTTCTTGGGCCAGCTTTTTCTTAGCTCTGCACGTGTGATTAATTTCCAGTTTCAGCTTCTCTCAACAATTCGAGAGATGCAAGTAAAATCAACACTGAGTTTCCATCTCACTCCAGAAAGAATGGTTTTTATCAAGATTTCAACCAGTATCAAACACTGAAAGGTTGTGTGGAAAAAGAACTCTTCTCCATTGTTGGTGGATGGGAGTGTAGAATAGTGTCAAAATAAGTATGGAGATTCCTCAAAAAATTAGGATTAGAAGTCCCATTGGACTCATATATTCCCCTTCTGGATATCTTCCTGGAATAATTAAAACCATCAAACCCCAGTGATATATGTGTACCCATTTTTACAGGGGTACAAATTGTAATGGTTAAATCTTGGAAACAACTCAAATGCTCATCAACTTAGTAATAGATAAAAAAAAGTTATAGATTTTTTATACAGTGGAATACTACTCAGTCATAAAGAAAGATAAACAAGATTTTTATAGGTAAATGAATGCAACTAGAGAACATACTCATAAATCAAATAAATCAAAATGAAATGTGTAAATATTGTGTTATGTCCCTGATGTGAGGAACTAAAAGAGTAAATAAAGTTGAAAATATACAATAGATATTGTGAAATTGGAAAAAATGTTGAAAAGAACAAAGAAACTAGGGTAGGGTAGTGAGGAAAGGAAGAAATGGAAAAGGAAAACATCAAAATACAAGATGGGTATACTAATAATTTTTCTTAGTTCTTTGAAAAGAAATATCTGTACTAATATCATTTGGATAAAATTTTATGCCCATTTTTTCTACTCTGAGTAACTACCCTAAAGATAACCATACTCAATGTACTAACTACTGTTGTTCTCCTACTATTTTGTCATGAACTGTTGCTTTAATTTTTCTCCCATTAAAAGGAGAAAAACAAATAGTAAGCATACAGATAAATTAAGAATAATAAGGTTGTGTAAATGAATTTTACCCTAATGTAAAAGTTAAAAGAAAAATTTTATGAATAGCTATAGCTACAAATTTATA
>PVLD010036631.1:0-10830 GCA_004027595.1 Dinomys branickii
TTTGCTCCTCTGTTTTCCCATTTTTGGGTATCAGATTTAAAATGTGGAGCTATAAATTCCAAAGGCAGTTCAGCAGGCGGGGGTCTGCTGCAAAGGCTGCTCCAATGATTCCTTCTCTTTGGGAGAATGTCCCTTAAGCTTTCTGCTGAGATTTGTTCTTCTGTCTTCCCTTTTTTGGGTATCTGATTCAAAATATTGATCAGTAGATTCCCCAGGCAGTTCAGCAGGCAAAGGTCTGCTGCAGAGGTTGCTCCAATGACTTTTCTTTTGGGGAATGTCCCTTAAGCTTTCTGCTGAGAGTTCCGCTTAAAAGGCTGTACAGATATTGGTTATATACTCCCTACCTAGTGACCTGGGTGAGGTGTGTAAGACCGCTCCCCCGCCCTCCCAGGGTTCCCTGCAGGTATAGGGATGGATCTCCTCCCCCACTCGGTGATCTGGTCGCGAGCGCAAATAGCTCACCAGTTTTCAGAGTCCCTGCAGGCAGGAAGGCTCCAAGGTGCCAGTTTATCCTTTGGGGCTTTCTGCGCGGCCCGCCCGATGTGCGCGAAGTGTGGGACTGCCGGGTGTTGCCGCTGCTAAAAAGCCCATCTGTCGGGAGTCGCCTGAAAGCTGTGCCGGCTCGGGAGGCAGGAGGGACCGAGCTGGCTATGCCCCCAGAACGCTTGGACCCAGCCAAACCTCCTCCCCGCGCGGTGCGTCTCTGGCTCCCAGCGTTTGGGGCTCTCTGCTCGGCCTGCCCAATACACGCGAAATGTCTGGTTAATTTTTTGTTTGTTTGTTCGTTTTGTCTTTGAGACGGGGTCTCCCTATGCAGTTCAAGCTGGGCTTGAACTCCCAAAGATCCTCCTGCCTCAGCCTCAGTGCAGAGATTACAGGTATACACAACCACACCCAGCAGGGAAATTGTTTTTGCAACACTGAATGTCAGTCTTTTTCTCCAAAAAGTATGACCTTCTACGTCCTGGTAGGTAAAACCATGCAACAAGAAGATACAATAATTGTAAACATCTATGCACTGAACATCAGCATATCCAACTTTGTCACAAAACTACTGGATTTAAAAGGACTGACAGACACCAGTACATTCATACAGGGGGATTTCAATACCCCATTCTCACAGTTAGACAGATCAACCAGACCAAAAAATCAACAAGCATCTGACTGAAACGATACCACTTAACAAATGGATTTAACAGATATCTAATCGCCGTTATATACGCCGGCAGGAAAGCATGCGTGTGTGCGGAGGCACTTGCTTGAGGGATTTCTGCCACCTTTCTTGCTGTGTAGCAAAGCTTGTTCTTTGCCCGCTCAGCCATGCAGGCTGAATTGACCAAAGCAATGGTTATGGAGAAGCCTAGTTCCCTCCTGGTCACGCGGGAATTTGTGAGGCAGTATTACATGCTGCTGAACCAGGCCCTAGACATGCTGCATCGATTTTATGGAAAGAACTCTTCCTATGTCCATGGGGGATTGGATTCAAGTGGAAAACCTGCAGATGCAGTCTACTGACAGAAAGAAAATCATAGGAAACTGATGTCACAAAACTTCACCAACTGCCACACCAAGATCCATCACGTGGATGCTCATGCTACCCTGAATGACAGCGTGGTGCTGCAGATAACCAGACTGCTCTCACCTAACAACAACCTAGCTTTGGGGAGGTTCAGGCAGACGTTTGTCCTTGCTCCTGAGCGCTCTGTTGCAAATAAATTCTATGTTCAAAATGATATCTTCAGATACCAAGATGAGGTCTTTGGCAGCTTTGTCACTGAGCCCCAGGAGGAATCTGAGGAAGAAGCAGAGCAGGATGAAGAAAGACAGTAGACACCTGAGGTTGTACCTGATGATTCTGGAATGTTCCATGATCAAACCATCAGTAATGACCTGGAGGAACATTGAGAGGAACTCGTTGCTGAACCAGAGCCTGATCCTGAACCAGAACCAGAGCAAGAACCTGCATCTGAAATCCAAGAGGAAAAGCCTGAGCCTGTTGTAGAAGAAGTTGCTCCTGAGGATGCTCAGAAGAGTTCTTCTCCAGCACCTACAGACATAGCTCAGACACTACAGGAGGACTTGAGGACATTTTCTTGGGCATCTGTGACCAGTAAGAATCCTCCTAGTGGAGCTGTTCCTGTTACTGGGATACCGCCTCGGTAAAACTACTGAATTTAAAAGGGCTGACAGACACCTGTACATTCATAGAGTGTGAATGATTCTGGAACGTTCCATGATCCAGATGTAGAACTGTACGAACTGAAGTCATTTATAACACCCGAGGCCAGAGTCTAAACCTGAATCTCAGATTGCATCACAGAGGCCTCACAGGGATTGAAGAGTGAGAGAACAATGAGTCAATATTCCTCCCTAGAGGGGACCAAGACCAATCCATGAGGCTGGGGAGCAAGGTGATGTTGAATCCCAGAGAACTGTGAGACATCCTGACAGCCACCAGCTCTTCCTTGGTAACCTGCCTCATGAGGTGGACAAATCAGAACTTAAAGATTTCTTCCAAAATTATGGCAGTGTGGTAGAGCTGTGCATAAACAGTGGTAGGAAGTTACCCAAGTTTGGCTTTGTTGTGTTTGATGATTCTGAGCCTGTGCAGAAGGTCCTTAGCAGCAGGCCCATCATGTTCAGAGGTGAAGTCCGTCTGAATGTTGAAGAGAAGACCCACGCGGCTGGGGAAGGAGACCATCGAGACAATTGCCTGCGGGGACCCGGAGGCCCCCGGATGACTGGGCCATGGCATGAGAAGTGCTCCTCGTGGAGGAATGGTGCAGAAGCCCGGCTTTGGAGTAGGCCCAGGGACTGCTCCAAGGCAGTGAATTGCTCTTCACCAGTCTCCACCAAGCAAAGAACCCCAGCTCCTGCAGAACGCTGGGTATCGTCAGCCGTCCTTTGGTGTCTGGGAGTGCGGCCACAGTCTGTTATAAACTGCTTCTGTTCATACAGTTCTACGTCTCTGTGTTAATGGTGTTGCTCCCTCCCTTTGTCCTCTTTCTCTTGGACTTTAGGTCCTTTACTTCCAATTTTGTGGAACAATATTTTAGGAGTAACACATTTTTAGAGAAGGAAAAAAACACTGCATTTCCTTGCTTACTTTGCATATACAGACTGGATTTTTTTTTAAACAGCCATTTCTCCAAAGAAATGTGTCGCTTATTACTGACATTTGGAATGTTTCATTCATTGGAATATTTCTTATTTATTTTTTAGGTGTTACAAAAGCCTGTGAGAAGTACAGGATTTGATAAACATTTTGAAGGCAGGGAAAATCCAAATCGCTTCTTGTTCGAGAGTCATGACTATCTTCTGATGTTGAAAAATGGTCACATGGGAAATTTTTTAAAACTCTGTCCTCGCTGATATGGTTAAAAACTGAATAAAAGGTGTTAGTGGAATTTTTCTCTTGTTGATCACAGAACAGTTCTAAACCCTGTTTTCACTATTGAAATTTGAATTGTAAGGTAGAGTTTGAATGTCTAGAACACAATTGATAGGCTTTCCTTGAAATGGTAGATTTTTTTGAAGTAGAATTTTTCATTTGTATTTGTTTAAAAAACAAAAAGAAAAAAATACTAAACCCCTCAAATCTGAATAACAACCAGAGCAGAACTGTTGTGCCTTATATTTATCTGAGATTCCACTCTTGGCAATTGTTTAAAGAAACATAAATCTAGATTTGTTTTCTTAGGGTCAGAGAGATGAGGAAGTGTAGACTCCCTCGTTCCTCACCTTGTGTGACTTCAGTTAACATTAGTTATGCCTTATTCTCCTAAACTGAGTCTCAGCCTGGAAAGCCTTGAGGACAGATGTTTCTGTGGAGGTTCTTTGACCCAAATAGCTGAGCATTTGTATTGGATTTTATTGTGGTACCTAATCAGATTCTTAATCATAGTCCATAAGAGTATGACTTTAACATTGGACTTACCTGATATGCTCAGGTGTCTGCAGGTTTTTTTCTTTAAATCATAGCTATATGGTAAATGTCCTATTTTGTTATGGTTCTTTTTCACTTATGAGCATGCAGTGAGTGTTTCTTGGAAATGACCAATTTTTATTAAAATATTTCTGAAAGAAAATTTTTAAAAAACAGACATCTAGAGAATACCTCACTCAATAACAACAAAATACACATTTTTTTCTCAACAGCACATGGAACTTTTTTCCAAAATGGATTATATCTTAGGCCATATCTTAGGTATGTTTAAATCAATACAAAATGAATGATCCCCTACGTGTTAGTGGATCACAGTGGGGTGGAGCTAGAAATCAACAGTAAAAAAAGCCAGAGAAACTACACAAACACATGGAGATTAAACACATAATTGAATAATCAATAGATCATGGAAGAAATCAGGAAAGAAATTAAAAAGTTCCTACAAGCAAAGGACAATGGAAGCACAACATTCCAAAACCTATGGAACACAATGAAAGCATTTCTATGAGGGAAGTATATTGCTGTAAATGCACACATTAAAAATGCACACATAGAGCAATCTCAAATAAAGAACTTAATGGTGTATCTCTTTTTCTCTCACCCTCTCTCTTTTTGAGACAGGTCTCTCTATGCAATTCAAGCTGGCCTTGAGCTGACTTTGTAGCCCAGGCTCATCTCAAACTGAGAATGATCCTCCTGCCTCAGCTTCCCAAGTGCTGGGATTACAGGAGTGCACCACCACATCCAGCCACAATTCAGGTTTTGAAGCCCACTCAAGTTCTCCTTCAAAGTTCATAAGCACTGCTAGTCCTCATTCAGGCTCAGATTTAGTCATCCCTTGATTTCTGAGGAAGCAGAGTTCTTTCAATCTAAACCTTGGGCTCAACCTTCAGGGGTCATACAGTAGAAGCATCCTCCTTACATGCATGCAAAGCCAACTCAGAGTTTTTCTGTATTTTGTTCAGAGAACACTTCTAAAATAATCTGTCCATGGCCAAATTCTGCCAACTTCTCCTGCTCTGAAAGCTTTCTCCCCTTTTTTAGGGCTCTAAAGAAACTCCTCTTAAAATTCACCAACCCTATGGCATCGAGAGCCAGCAAAACATTTCTTTCAGTCATCAGGACCAGGAATATAGCTCAGCACAGCACTGCCTGGCTAGTTTGAGGTTGTGAGTTTGATTCCCAGCACCAAAATAAAAAGATATTTCATCAGGTATGCACTTGAAATCTATTATGAGTATGTGCCAAACTTTGCCTAAGCACTGAGGATGGAGCCAGAACTACCTTAGATCCAGGTAACTGGGGCTCCTCCTTGAAACTTACATGTAACAGGTCCCTGTGTATAAGAATCAGAATCCTACAAAACAGAAAATGCAGATGTGCCTCCATGCCTGGGGTCCAGTCCAGCCATAATCCTCAACTTCTGTTTTTATGAATAACCTGGCACTTCTTCACATCTTTTGCCCTAGGTCCTCAAAAGATGAGAGCATACAAATTGATGGCAATTTGCATATTGTGCCTCTGTCAACGTAAGTGACAAACACTGGCCAGAAATGGTGGCACATGCTTGTAATCCCCGCACTCAACAGGCTAAGGCAGACATCCTGGGAGTTTGAGACCAGCCTGGGCTACAAAGTGAGCTCAAGCAATTGCATAGCAAGACCCCTGTCTCAAAAAGACCAAAAACAATTATAAATCAATATTGAGACAGAAACTGCTTCAAGCACTACATCTGAGACAGACACTGCTTCAAATACTACAAGAATTTGGAAACACAAGCATTTAGGTAAAAGAAAATAACATAAAAAAATAACATAATCAATCTTATATGACAGCTGACTTACAAATGACAAGGTATCTTGTTATGTTGACATTTAAACCAGGAATTTAAAGCAAAGTACCACAAGAGATGAACACTGCTAGGTGCGGTGGCATGTGCCTGTAATCCTAGTACTTGGGAGGCTGAAGCAAGAGCTGGAGGCCAGCCTGAACTACACAGGGAGACCCTGTCCCAACAGAAAACAAAACAAAACAAAACTAACTAACAAACTAAAATAGATGAAAATTAACTGCGCAGTGTGAACCAAAACGAAAGGAGGAAATACACACCAAAAAGAAGGTAAGCCTGAAAAGGAAAGCACTATTTATACAGCTGTCAAACACGCCTCAAGTCCTCTTCCAGACATTCAGATGAAGGAAAAACACATTTTATTGGAAATAGATCTTAAAGATCTAAACACAAAACAGACATTTAACTCAAATTGACATAGTTCATCACAGATATCCCATATTTATTATATTGAGATTCTTACAGTTCCATGAAGGACTATAGTACTGTATCTGTAGTAATCCCTGGCCAGATTTCCATCCCAAAATGTTAAGGGCATACCATGGCTACCTAAAGTGTTTGTTATAGGAATCAAGAGTTTACAAGGCCAGACGTGGTGGAATACTTCTGCAATCCCAGCACTGGGGAGGCCAAAGCAGGAGGATCGCTGTGAGTTCCAGGCCAACCTGGGCTACAAAGTAAGTTCAAGGCCAGTCTGAACTGCATAGTGAAACCCTGTCTCAGACAAAAAAAGAAAAGAGTTTACAGTACAGTGAGTTGATTTTTGTTTCTTTGTCTTTCTGAGACAGGGTCTCACTATGCAGTTCAGTTCAGTGGCCTTGAGCTCACTTTGTAGCCTACGTAGGCTTGTCTCGAACTCACAAGGATCCTTCCGCGTCAGCCTCCTGAGTGGTGGGATTACGCACGTGCTCCACCATGCCCAGCAAGTTATTTTTAATGTTACATCTTAATTTAATTTAACATTAAGTTCTTAGTCTATTTGCATCCAAAGACCAACAATACCACTATAGCATACGGTTGAAAGGTGAAGCTCAGGCTCCCTGTTTGAATTTACCTGACGCCTAGTAAATTTTGTGATCTTGGGCCCATTTAACCACCAGAACCTTCACTTTCCTCCCCTGCAAAAGGAAGTTAACAACAGAACCTCGTACTCCGTAAGATTTGGGGACATAAAGGACGTAATGTAGTTTAAGTAAAACCTCTTGGCATGGTATCCAGTACACAGATGTTCTTCATATGCATTACGTTACTAAGAAGTTCGGATTAACTTGAAGAAAAACTTTTTTAAATTAAGCCAATTAACACCACGTAATATTTATTAAACTAAAAATAATTTTAACGTTAAACTTTTTTGGTTTTTTTGTTATCAGGAATTGAACTCAGGACCTTACACCTGCCAGGCAGGTGCTTGTGCCCCTGAGCTTTATCCCTGGTCCACGATTAACTATTAATGTATGCTCTCTTTGGTTGCCTAAATCTGTTTCTCATCTCCCCTTTTTGTTACTGCATTCTCCTCTTTTCTCAGAGGGAAACAACCTGAGACTCAGGACTGTCTATGGAGGAAATTAAGAAACACAGGTCATACTCCAGAGCACTCGCCAGTCTATAGCACCCCCTGCCTGGCTCATTCGGTTTCCAGCCAGGACAAGAAGTCCAATTCGCCTCCCTCTGATTTCCTCGTAACAGCGATCGAGCCCCTCCTACATACAGGTTCAATCTCAAGGAGATTTACATATCAATTGCTTATTGGCTGCTCGGCCATAGTCGCTCTTCTTATTGGCTGATACTGTCTTGGAGGCGAGAAGAGGCTTGCGGGGTTGTGGAACTGCAAGTCACCTACGCTTCCGCTTCCTGTTTGCCTCTGGAGCTATGGCAACCGCAAGCGGACTGACGTTAAGCAGGTGGTGCCGGACACTTCGAGGAGTTCCCCAATCCCGGATAAGTGTCTACTTTGTTCTGCGAGGGACAAGGTTTGGAGAGACACCTCCGGAGCGCCTCACCAGTCCCTCCTCTTAGGACTCGCCTGCAGCCTGCCATTTTTGCCTGACAGTCAGCTTTTCTTGCCGGCCTACAGGCCCTCGCCGCCCCCGTTCCCAGTGTGACCCACGTAGATAACAAGTCCGATTTTCTGGGGAAGAAGCGGCATCGTCAGCACCCCAGCATGTGCAGCTCCCGCCCGTGTGACTGCCGCCAGCGCTAGCTAACGCGGCGAAGTTGCTATTGTAAGGTAAATAACCGCTGGGCGGGAGCCCCCAAAAGAAAAGAGAAGAGGCCTGCGCGAAGGTAATTTCGTTTTTCATCTTTGGCCCATGGAGAGCACAGTATCTAATGTAGAGGAGAAGGTGCAAACGCTGACCAGTTGTCTGTGGGGCCGACATTTGCCTGCAGAACCAGAGGAATTGCAAAGACGGGCTATGCATCGTAAGAAAAAATTCTTGTGAAACCCAGGTAGGATAAAGAATAATTAACAATATTTCCAGATTGATATATCAGTGGGAAATGAAAACTAAGGAATAATTGCACGATGTCTAATATTCTGTTGATGCTGCGGTTTCTTCTGACTTTTTGGCAAGAGCAGCTGTTAACAGCGCCTCACTAGAAGCTAGATTGGCTCCCAGGCTGCTCTCCGGTTTTGGATAAAGCTCAGAAATCAAGCTTTTAAAAGAATAGAGTGCTCTGGATATATTAAGGAATGGCCACTTCTCACCTCCTGCCAGAAGGTTTATTAAGCTGAATAAATGACGTTTAGAGGTGGATCCGATCTGATACATTCAGTCTAGTGATGATGGTGATCATTGTTTGTCTTCGTTGAACTCTTTCTCTAGGTTTGGCTTCTCTCTTGAGCTTTGAGGCTTTGCTCAGGTGGGGACAAGGGACGATCAGGTTGGGCAGGATATTTCATACTGGATCCAGTCCTGTTCCCTCCAGGTCCTCACCTGCAGTCCTTGTTCTCACCCCACACCCACCTCAGACAGAGGAGAAACTCGGAGGAACAGTGCTTTGCATGGCAGGAACTTCCTACCACTGGCAGGAACTGAGAAGAGGAGGGCTCAAAAAGGCACAAAGGAAACATTGGACTTGAAAAGCAGAATCAGGGTGTGTAATGGCGCAGTCATTGTAGTGTTTGAGAAAACTAACTGCACCTTTCTGTACTGGGGAGTAGAAGGGTTGGAAGAACTCTATCCAAAGATTTCATCCTCTGAAAACCTGTAAGGTAACTATGGGGCTGAGGCTATTACCCAGTGGGTATGACTGATTTTCACCACAGCTACAGTGAGAAACTGAGCGTGGTGTATATGGCAGCAAGACTGGACGGTGGCTTTGAAGCAGTCTCCAGGGCATTCCATGAAGTGAAAATCCCTCACCTTCCAACCTGAACCCCTCTGCCTCAGCTCCCTTTCTCCTAAAGTAGTCTTCTAGAGCAGGGACTCTTGCAACTTAATATATGCTTTGTTTGTTTGTTTGTTTGTTTGTTCCTTTTGAGACAGGCTCAATATGCATTTCAGGCTGGTCTTAAACTCACTTCATAGCCCAGGCTGGCCTCAGAATTTGGGTAGGCTGAAGCGGGAGAATGGACATAAGCCCAAACTACACAACAAGACCTCGTCTTGCATGAATGAATGAATAAATCTCAAGCACTGATGGATTTGGTTTTGCTGTCACAGTGCTGCTCACATTACTTGGGACCAGAGCCTCCGTGATATGTATGTGTGGACAGCTCAGCTGCCGAGTTGGATTTGGCAGAAAAATTACTGAAAGGTGAGAATAAACTCTAAGGTAGGGATTTTCCAAAGCTGCGGGAGTTAAAAGCCAAAGGAGTACTACAAAGATTGTTCCACTGGGAGTGGAGAGGGCTGAGAGGTAAGATGAATCTGGTCTCATAGTGGTCAAGCAGAGGGTGCTGGAGGCCTTTGCTAGGCTGTGACTGGCTTGGGTAAGGTTAACAGGACAAGGGAGCTGACACTCCCTGACCCTTTTCCTATTTACTTGGGCATTGCGTCTCAGCCTCATCTAGTGTGTTTTTCTCTATCCTTGGGCTATTTTGGGTCTGGATATCTCCTTAGTTTGTACTTGTGACCATAAACTTCATGTATACTTCTTTTATTAGCTTTTTCTTTGTGGTGACAGGCTTTTTCAATTAGCAATAATCGCCCCTCAGATAAACCTCATTGGCTACAGTACTGCCACTGCACAAACTGAGGCTCTTGCTATGTAGTACAGGCTGGCCTTGAACTCCCTGTGTAGCCCAGGCTGGCCTCAAGCTCGAAGCAGTCCTCAGGTCTGCATCAGCTTCCTGAGTGCTGGGATTACAAGCCTCTGCCCCACGCCCAAGTACTTCACATGTACTCTTAGTTGCCGCCTCTCTTCTTTTCCCACAGGTGGTTCAGAATCAGGGAAGCCTTATGTTCCAGGTGTCGTTTTCAGACAGTGTCTACCTGTATCACCCAAGGCAAGTAGGCATGCTCAGGTTACTCTAAACGTGGATGTAGCAGAGGGAATGCAGTGGCCGTTTTACAGTCTAGCATTGATGTGAAGGTAAAAGAAATATGGGGCCAGAGGTCTTTGTCCTCTGGTGACCAGGGTGTCAGTTCCCTGCATTCCCAGTCTGTGCAAGAATAGTTCGACGTAGTGGTCGCAGCCTTTGCCCTGAGTGAGCTGCCCAGCACAGCTGAACAACACCGTGATACTGCACACTCTGTGGTGCCAGATGAGCCATTTTCTGGTGAGTTGAAAACTTCCCCTCAAGGCTAAAGGCAGCTGCATGGGTTTCAGGGCTTTCCTCCCTTTCCCTTTACTCTCAGCCATGTTTCTCCTTCAGAGGTGTGTACGTCCCTACTTTGGGGGCTGCATCCCTGTCTTTTATGTGGGTACTGGGAATCAAGCTCACGACCTTGTGCTTGCCAGGAAGAGGCCTATTCCACTGAGCTATATCTCCAGCCCTCACCCTCCCTGTCTTACACAGATGCCCATGTCCCACCCTGACTCCATCTGCAGATGCTGTTCTGGAGCTGCTGGCATCTGTGCTCTCCTGCAG
>PVLD010036632.1:0-10829 GCA_004027595.1 Dinomys branickii
TGGTTGGAGGTGGGAAAGCACATATGCTCACAGCGGACCGCCCGGCTCCACCCTGTCGTCGTTAAAAAGCACACTTCTTAGTGACAGTTTTTCCAGACAGATAGATGTGGGATGGCTTTTACCTTTTTCTTTATGCACGTTGGTAGTTTTTGAAATGATTTATAAGCTCATACAACTTTTATAGTAAATAATAGGAGAAGGAAGTCCCCGCAGTAAAAATAAGGTGTGGTACAAGTAAATGCTGATGGTGCAAGATGTCAGTAATATCCTGCTGAGAAAACATAGGTGCAGAGTCCTCTGTAATAGAATTCCACTCTCCGTGTGGCATTGCGTAACGCTTCCTTGTGCCAATCATATACAGTTGCCTAGAATGGCATAAAAGATAAGCACAATAAGTAAAATACATGAAGTACGTATATTTCATAGTTGAACGCTGTACGAGGAGACAAAGGGCAGCCCAAGGGGCACAGTGGCAGGGTGGGCTTAGGGAGGTGCGTCAGTTTTAGATAGGATGACCTGAGAACTGTCATAGGTGAATTTGAGTCATGCCCTATGAGGGAGAGGAGGACAGCGCTGTTAAGATATCTAAAGGAAGAGTTTCCGAAAAGGCGACAGCCGTAGGGAGCCCTGGTGAATCGCTAGGGAACACAGTCACGCTGAGAGCGGGGAGAAAGTGCTGTCCGAGGGCTGGGAGCCCACGCGACCCTTGAGGACTTGGCTTTGTCTAGATGAAATGAGAACTGATTGGAGGGTTTTGGGGAAAGGACTGGCATGCTCTCACTTTCATTTTACCAGGATCCCTCTCGCTGCTGTATTGCTGAGACCCCAAAGAGACAAGGAGCAGTGGGCGTGGATGAAGCAGGGGTATGAGCTAGGAGGATTACAGCCGTCCAGGCAGGGGATGATGATAGCGTCTCGTAGGTGGCGGTGGAGGCTGGAAGTAAACCGATTTTAGAAATATTTGGAAGGTAGAGCCGGCAGATTTGATGACGGATCAGGTGTAGAGTGTAAAAGCAAGGGAGGTACATAACTGATTCCAAGATTTTGGCCGAAGCGATTGGAAGGATGTGGTTGTTATCAAATGAGGTGGGTTACCCTGTAGACTCGTTTGAGCAGAAAAGATGAGGAGTATTTGGCCTGCCCTGTAGACATCCTTCCTCCTAGGGAAGTCTAGGGGTCAGACATATGAGTTACACGGGTATGTCTGGGCTGGAGATAGAAGTACAGGAGACACGAGTGTCTACATAGTGTTCCACACGACGAGATGACCAGGAAGTGAATATCAGTGAGGAAGCATTCCAAGGGCTGCGTCTCGGAAGTACACCTCTGACTGCTGTGTATTTAGTTTTAAAGTATAAAAATAATCACAAGGAGATGTAAGAAGCTTAGTACTGGACCATAGGGACGTTTTATTTTATGCTATATATTTCAATATTTGAATTTTATGATACGTTTAATAAAAGAAAAAATAATCAAGATTCAGAGTTGGGGACGAGTTCATCTAGTAGATCAGCAATCTAAAAATTCCTTCTTTAGCGCTATGGACTATCACTTAATGTTGCTGTTTTATAAAAATTTAATGATAAGACTTAGCATTATAAATATACTTAGTTACTGGAATAACTATTCAGCCAGTCAGTATACGCTGCAATTTATTTTGGAAAAATACAGAATGATATTTATCTAAAGATACAGAATGCTAGTGAGCCAAATATAAATATCAGTATTTATTTAGTTTAGGTTATTTAACGTAAACCTAATTTATTAGACCTTAACTTAACTTGGAATTTTTTGCTAGGCAAGGTAAATTAAAAACACTTACTTCATACGCTTCTCTATGTCGTCCTCCTCTTAGAAAGTGATAATTAAGCAGAATAAACTACTAGATTTCTGAGATAGAAATGCTGTTAAGATACCTGGTATAATTAGACAGGCTGGACTTAAGTTCTAGAACCATGCTGTCCAGTGTGGTAGCCAGTGGGGTTGACCCAGATTGTGATGTGCTATGTGAATTACACCTTGATTTCAAAGTTCAGTATGAAGAAAAGACTGTTAAACTACCTAGTTTGTAAATTTTGATATTGATTACCTGCTGAAATAATGGTTTAGGTGTATTGGGTGTAATAAAATATTGAAATTAATTTCATCTTTCTTTTTACTGTTTCATTATAGCTATGAGAGAATTTAAAATTACATAGGGAACTTGTATTATACTTCTTTTGGGCAGTGCTAGGCTAGAGTAGGGATTTTTGCCTGCCTGTGAGCTAAGAATGTTTTTCATTAAATGTTAAGTGGTTAAAAGGAAAGCAAGAGTAATATTTTGTGACATGAAAATCATACAAAATTCAAATTTCACCATCAGAAGTAATTCTGGTACTTTTTAATAATTTTGATTTGCATTGTAAAGCATAATTCATATCACATTTCTAATTTTGTAAAGAAATATGTTGGAAGTTTGTTTTCTGTCTGATTATGTAAGTATCTACAAAAATACCCTCTGTGCTGGCACTTGGCCTACAAAGCAGAAAGAGTTCACTACCTACCCTCCGCAGAATGCTTCCTGAGCCCTTCTGCATAGTTTGAGGCCTGAGTCCCCGTGATCCACCACTTTGCTGGCTGTCCTCAGCAAGTTCTTGATATCTGTTCAAGGCAATTTTGTCCTTTGTAACTGAGGACAGGAAATCTGATTTCAGAGTTGTTATGGGATCAGATGAGAAACTGTGTATCTAAGGGCTTTGTAAATGGCAAAGTTCTTTACAAAGGTAGCTCATTTTAAAAAGTGCTTTAACCACAATACCAAATACACAGTAAGAATAAGGGGGAAAATAGGTTCAGATGGACAGTGCCCTGCCCTGGTGAAGTTCACGTGCGCATGCCTTAACAAGATATGCTAAATGACATGTGGTGCTGTTACTAATGGCCCTTTCCTGTGCTCTTTTCTTGAAGTTGAACGGAGAAGAAGATTTAACATAAATGACCGCATTAAAGAACTGGGTACTTTGATTCCCAAGTCAAATGACCCGTGAGTACAACTGCATGTTACTCTGCGTCGTGTATTTCTTGCACCTTCCTGTTTTCTCACGTTGCAAAAAATGGAATTATAAAAACTAGAGTTAAGAAATCCCTCCTCTCTCTGGTTCTTTTTTCTAAATACTTCTGAAACCTCTCCTTTTGTTAATTTCATCCAACTAAAATTTCAAAGGATCACTGGACATTAGATGGTTAGTGTTGAGTGTGAGGAAGTGGGCTTTCTGAAATCTGAGATTCCTTGGCAAACAAATTCCAAGCTATTAAAAAATTCTGTAGCAGTCACACAGTACAAGATTTAGGTTTGCAGACTGCATGCTCCTTGTTTTGTAACAATGTTTCTGGGCTCTGAGGAACACGTGGGAAACTTCACGTTCACTGTTACTCGATAGACAAAATTGTTTTTTAGTGGAAACTTGCATTTCTTTATATGTTTTACTAATCTAGGAAGTAAGGGTAATTATTAATCCTGTTAAGTATGAGTCAGCTAACTTGGGTTGTGGCCCTTGGTTTCCTTCTACCCCTCCTCCTAGACACAGCAGCTATAAAGATAATTTTGTCTAAAATTTTTTCCGAGCTTCACAGTTACCTGCAATATCATCAAACAGGACAACAAATACACATTTTTTTATCCAATAGAAATTGGCCCATTTGAAGTAGGGGTGAGGGGACATATACATTTTAATGCCCCCCCACAGGCGTTCTATGAAATTAGCCTTTGAATATGACCTTGTAGCTATCTAATAAAATGTAAAGATGCAATCAAGCATTATTCATGCAAGGCTTATTAAATTTGCTATTCACATGATTGTCAAGGAATCTGTAGCAAAATAAAATAAAACTATTACCTCTTGTGAGGTGCTTTTGATGAATGTGTGGGGCACAGTTTCCATTCTCAACACCTGGCTCTCCTAGGTTTTAAAGAAAGGCAAACTGGAAACATTCACATTGCAAACTGGAAACATTCAAATTCTCAGTTCTGTAGCTCAAATTTATCCTCCTGCAGGGTTGTGACCTTCATTTCCCATAGTCAATCTTGCATGATGGTTGAAATTGAATTCCCATTTTCCTGTTCTTTATCAGCCTTCACTTTTTAGCATATTCTTTTAAACTGTAGCATGCGAATCTCTTTAGTAACGTGGAATTATAGGGCTGCAGTGAAAGCCTGGATTTGCATATCTTCTTTCTCCATTATATTAGAATACTTAGGTGTTTATAACCTGGACTGATAATGATCTTTCATTGTAGGCATTGTTTTAAGATAAAACAGACTATAATCTGTGCAGTGGTTTTCCAAAATGGGCCTTGGGGCTGCTGTAGAGACACATTCTAACTGATGAATGTCCCAGCCAGGGGGCCTCTCTTGTAGCAGAGCAAGTCTTTTTCTTTTTTACACTGGAGTTTTGTGTATATTTCTGTATGAAAAAAGATTCCTGTTATTATTAAAAAAGAAATTTGAAAACCCTCCCTTTTAGTTCAGAAAACTAATTGATTGAGTCTCATAAGGTGGTAAACCTCAAGATGACCGGCTGACATAATTTCATCTTAAAAGCTGAGTGGCTACTTTGCTTGAAAGTTTCGGTTCTGATTTCTCACCTTACTAGCCTAGGTCAGGTATCAGTCATTACAGTTACATTTCTCTCTGATTATTAAAGTTTCTATTCCTTTGGTTTTAGCCCTGACATGAGGTCCTTGTGCTCTCTAGGCATCTCAGGACACCTCTCTGTGTTGCCATCTTCAGCACTAAGACCTTACGGACCAACCCCAGGGAACTCTGGGGACGGTAGCTGTCCCTCTCCTGGGAGAACTTCTGTTTTGTTCTTTGTCTGTTCTAACACATAGGAGGACCAATTACTAAGTGACTCGTTTTAATGGTCCACCGTTCACACACGGCCCTTGGTATTTCTGCTCTGCTCTGCGCATAGATGGGGAAGCAGGCGGTGCTCCATCCATCGGAGCTTTTGTGTTTTCATCTTCCACTGTTACAGTCACCATTATAGTGAAAGCTGTCTGTAAAAGAGTTCAGATTAATTTCAGGTACTATAGATGTATTTTACATAAACACAGATTTTCTTTCCTGTTTTTCTGGAGTGCTCTAAAATCTTCAAAGGGTGTTCATCTACACCTTAGTGGTGGTCTTACAGGCAATGTATTGGAGGCATGTGCACAGGAACCAAGAGGCAGCAAGTCCTGGCTGCCTAGGCTGGAATGCTAAAACAATTTGTTGCTAGTGTTTGACCTTGGAGAAGTTCCCTGTGTTCTGGGCTTCGTTTTCCTCACCTGTTGGAAAAGGGAGCGTGGAATATTCCCAAGGAATCTAGTTGTTTTGAAGACTCCCTTAGAAGAGGAATGGCCTGGGGCAAAGTTGTCTGGGCTTCCTGATTCTGCCCCCTCTAGCTCTGTAACATTGGGGAAACTTCCTTCCCTCTGTGTGCATTAGGTTCCATTCAGTAGAAGAGGATCCTATTAGTTAGTACCTATCCATTAAGACCAAGAATCACTGAGTTATCAAACACTTCAAAAAGTACACAGCACATAGTAAGTGCTATGGAAAGAGCTCTACTATAAGCATTATTTTGGCCGCTTAATACCGCCTCCATTATTTGCAGTGTTCAGGACTTCTCAGAGCATATTCATATAATGTGCCTCCTCTGATCCCAGTAACACACACAGACAGCTGCTTACATGAGTGTACTATGGTTATGTAGATGAGGCAAAAGGTAACAGAGAGACATTAGAGAACCTGTTCATGACGATTTGTGACAAAAATCTAAAGACACCACAAATAAGCAATGGAATCTCACAGGATTTCTTTTTACCATTGCTTATTCTGTCCAAGTGAGTATACTTTTGTAGTCCTAGAAACCTCTAACTACTTCCTGTAGCATTTAAGAATGTTGATCATATAATCAAGAGAACGAAATTTAAGTCTTGACTCAAACTTAGGTAGCTGCGTGACCTGGACAAGTGGAATTGTCTCTGTTTGAACATTTGTACCGTGTCACTACCTTACCAAACTTACTGTCCAGATTGAGTAAGACAGTGTACCCAGAAGAGATAGGCAATATCTAGCCCATGGCACATGCATAATAAATACAGCAATGATTGCTGTGCAGTTATGACTATATCTGATGAAATTAAATGCTTTGAGTACTAACTTTTTCATCGAGCCTCAATCTTACAGAGGTCTGTTTTATTCCATTTTCATCCCAGTGACATGCGCTGGAACAAAGGAACCATTTTAAAGGCATCCGTGGACTATATCCGGAAGCTGCAACGGGAGCAGCAGCGTGCAAAAGAACTTGAAAACCGACAGAAGAAACTGGAGCACGCCAACCGGCACCTGCTGCTCAGGGTACAGGTACTGTCCGTGTACCAAGGGCTGCAGGCGGGTCGCTGGCTTCATGGCGGGACGGGAAAGCTATCGTGAGCCAGCAGGGAGTTGACTTACATGACCTTAATATAGGTGATTGTGTTCTTCATACATTCTGTATTGGTGAATTTACCTACTTAGAAAAATTTAGGGGTATCCCCCGTGTTGATATCTGTGGCCCTTTTCCCAGTCATTCTTGAATGTGTGTGGCGTGGTAAGTCTGACTCGCCCATGGTGCTGGCTTCTAGTGGAAGTCTGACAACCCAGCTTGAGGTCAGTGGCTGACCTCGTTTCAACTCACATGCCATTAAGACATTATGGTTTGGCCCGTTAAGGGTGGTGTTTTCCACATTTGTCTGGCTTGTGTTGGTGACTTTGCTGTGTTAAATAGGCTCCAGATGCAGTGTTGAAGTGCTGTCTGGTAAGCACTAGAAAGCGGGCGTACACCTTCAGAAGCAGCACCGGTGTTACGTACACTCTCCTCTCCAACTTTACTTATTGTCTTACAGTACTGCTAGCTCTGAGTTCAGTATGAAGGGACCAACAATAGGTATTCAGTAAAAGGTGCCTTACACAGAAGGATATGTGGATCAAGATTGTGTATTGATCAGTTGATGAAAATGTTGTCAATAGAAGATTCTAATCCCATCTTTCCCCTAGGAGCAATAATTCTATATTCACTAAGTCAGTGTTTTTAGTCACTTTAGAGACCATAGCTACCACAAATACTGAACACTGACTGTACATGTTAAATTAAAAAGATGCCTCTGTTGGGTGGAGGGAGTCAAACCTTTGTGTATAGAGGACACCCCAGAAAAATCATATAAGAAGGATGTAATTCTTGGAAGTAGTTATATGTAATGAAATTATACCATCTATTTCTTAAACTTCATCCTCTTTGGGTGAAAATATTAAAGAGGGGCTACGTGTCCACCATCCGTGTCCAAGGAACATTCTATCAGTGGGACCACAAAATGGGGAAGAAGCCCTCTTTGGATTCCTGGGTTCTCGGGCACTCACCTTCTAGCCCGCATTTGAAGACAAAACCTGTTCTGGAGCTGTCCTCAGGAGTCAGCTTTGTCATCAGTCAAAGTAGCTTACGAGGGCGGTGTTGTTTGTGGCATGAGATTGAACCCAGGGCCTTTGCACTGAGCTGTATCCCCAACCTTTTCAACGAAACCATTATTTAGAGACAAGGTCTCACTAAATTGCTAAGTTGCCCGCACTGGGCTCACCCCTGTGATCTTCCAGCCTTAGCCGTCCCAGCTTCGTGGGGTATTTTTCCTTACTTGCTGACCTCGGACACAAACTGCCTGCAAAGGTCAGTAGTACTGGATCTTCTCCATGTGTAGATGGACAGCCCCATACCTTTACTATATTTTGCTGTAGAGTAAGGTTTACTTTTCAGGTTCCCAACGCAGCTATTCATTGAGTGATTCTTTGGAAATTATGCAGAGAAAGACACCTTAGAGCCCATCATGTTTCACAGGTTGGCGCCCATCCCTGACGCTGAGCGTACAGCGGACTTCATCTGTAGTGAAGTTCTCCCTCCTGTGGCCTGCCGCCCAGGGTTCCACATTTCAGAATGTCATGCCTCCTGTTCACTCGGGTGGTCTTCAGCCTTGCAGGGAGGGGCGAAAGGCACCTCTTCCGTAGGGTTGGCTGTAGAATCTGGGTAGGGAAGCAGAAATTGCATGTAACTTGGAAATCTTCCCTTTCCTGCCCATTGCCACCGCCTTTGGTTTTTATTGTTTGTTTGTTTTGTTTCATCTCTAGTAAATAACTGGAGGTATTTAATCTCTAGTATTTACTTAGTTCTCATTCTCTCTCTCTCTCTCTCTCTCTCTCTGTCTCACCCTCTCTCCTCCCCTGCCCCTCCCTTCCTCTTTCCTCTTCTGAGAGGGGAGGAGACAGACTATCACTGTGTAGCTCCTATTGACTCTGAACTATGTAGCCCAGGCTGCAATTACAGGAATGTGCCGCAGAGCCTGGGCGTAGTAGACCCATGTCTAAAAGCTGATTATGTGTTAAGAAGATATGTGTCATTGCTTCATGAAAATATTAAAATGTGGTAACTATTTTGAAAGAGAAGCTAGGTTTTGTTTTACTTCAAGGTCCCAAGAACATGTATATTCACAAGATATGAATGTTATGAAATGCATGCATTGGAAATTCTACTGATGGCAGTATCTTGGTTTTCTTCCAGTGATTATGTGACCTATCATTAGAACTTTAGCATATAGTAGAAAGTAGTGTTAATTAGAAAAGATCTGGGATGTAATGAAACCAGAGTGCTCCAGATGAGATTTACCATCTTATTTGGAAATCTAAATAATCACTTTAATCGGTTGATAAACATTTTTAATTAAACAATAAAGGACTAGAATGAGATTTTGCCTTTCTCAGTCCAACTTTACTTATTGTTTATTTATTTATTGAAAAAACAAACCGCGTGTCTGGAGGTGCTGCTCTTATTAGCATGTTGGTGTGGATTTACAAGAGCCCATGTTTGTAGCTTGGGCCTACGGGCTTCTTTTCATTTTCAATATAAGTGATGCATGCAGAAATTTTCACAAGAGGCAGAGCATGAAGCCTTATTATCAGTGGAACTGCCATTTTATTAAGCAGCCCGCAGGTTTGAAATGCTGCCCTGAGAGACTTGTGTTTCTGGGGATTGTGTAAAGGAACAAGCAGCCACCACTGTGACACCCCAGCTCCCACCTCGTGCTTGTCTTGGTTTCAGACAAGAATTCTGCAGACCCCACAGTGTTAAAATAGACTGAATATGGCTTTTTCATGCACAGGTGTTTCTAGGGTCATGGGCAGAGGTTGAATGTACTTTCCATCTCTGTTGATGCCAGATGTGTTGCTTCAGATTTATATTGTTTTTATATTTTATTGTATCAGAAAGATAGGATGAGATAGGAATATGGAAGCAGGTTGCTCTTGGGGAGTCAGCTGGGTTCATTTTAGGAGTTTCCAGGTTTAGTCGGACAGGAGAAATGGCTGCTCTCCAAGGTTCTGGGGGCTTTGTTGTTTCCTAGTAATGGAGACTACACTGAAGCCCTCTCCTCTGAGCTGTATCCCCAGACCTATTTTGAGACAGGATCTCAGTAAGTCGCTGAGCGTTCAAGCTGGGTTCAAACTTTCAGTCCTCCTGTGTCACCCTGTCAGAGTTCTGGACTATAGGTGGGTACCACCATGTCTGCCTTTAAGGCATTTTGAAATGAGG
This sequence comes from Dinomys branickii, assembly GCA_004027595.1. Lineage (NCBI taxonomy): Eukaryota > Metazoa > Chordata > Mammalia > Rodentia > Dinomyidae > Dinomys > Dinomys branickii. The sequence goes on from PVLD010036632.1 coordinate 9,633, forward strand.
CCCCAGGGAAGTCACTGACACTTAGGAAGTTTATTAGTCAGCTCGTGTTGCTGCAACAGGGTATGCCGACTGGACGGTTCAAAGCACGGAAAGTCATTTTCTGCAGATTGTAACAGTCTAATAAGATGCAAGCGCCAGCAGGGTTGTTTCCGTCCAAGGCCCTCCTTGGCTTATAGATGGCTGTTTCTGCTTCTTCACACAGCCTGCTTCTGTGTGTCAGCACCCCAGTCTCCCCTTCCGATAAGAACACCAGTCCTCTTCAGGCAGGTTCTACTGCCGTGACCTCGTTTACATTTATTACCTCCTTAAGACCCTGTCTGCCAGTAGAGGCCCATTTCAAGGTCCTAGTTAGGGTTTCATAGGGGACACAATATAGATCATAATAAAAAGGTAAGTGAAGAAAGTATAGAATGAAATCAGTCATTTTATAGATGAGAACGTAATTGTTGAATTAAAAAATAGATTTTTTTGCCACAGGGAGATAGGTTAAATGATGCTTCTTAACCTTTGATACCTTGTGTAGAACCTGCAGTTTTCGCCGTCACCTGCACTTCTTCCGCAGGGTGCCCTTAGTGTTTTAGTAACTTTTTCACTGCCCCTATACCAGCCGACATGCCCACTATTTCTTTTAGATCCCAACAACTTACTGAGTATTTAGGTCTTAAGAGCTTATTTGCCATTTGAAAAAATAAACCTTAAAAAAAATAAAAATAGCATTTTTATTTATCTTTTAACTAACCACAGGGCTTGCTAATGAGATGCATGTACCTGCTGGGCACTGCATGGCTTCTGGTTTTATCAGCTCCCATTTTAATGTTTTAAAATGTATTTTTCAACTTATTCTTGTTTTGAATATTAATATCCATGAAAAGTCAATCTCTTGAAATTTAATATGTAATAAAATCCATATACCACACAAAGTCAGTTCATAGGCTACCAGTGATACCTGCAGTTTAGGAAATATGGGGTTTATTAATTTTAAAGAGTAACAAACGCTAACTTTAGAAATTTATTGTTTTCCTTCTCAGAATCTGATTTAATAGACCTTGGCCGGGGGCAGGGGTGATTTAAGATTCCCAGTAAAAATGAGTGGAAGCTGCAGAAAATGCCTACGTCCAGACCCCACACAGTGGTACATTTATTCAACTCAATGAGCCTGCTTTGACCTTTCTTTCTTTTTCTTTTTCTTCACCTGTG
>PVLD010036633.1:0-10829 GCA_004027595.1 Dinomys branickii
AAAAAAAAAAAAAAAAAGAAAGACCAGGAGTGTGGGAAGAGTTAAAAATCAGCCCATATAAACTGATGGAGCTGTTTAAACTGAGAAGGGATGCACAGGTGGTGGGTTGGGATCCAGTTTTCAAAATAAAGGATTCATCTTCTTTTGCTTTGAAAGAGGCTAGCATGAGGAGGAAAGTGTGGGTGCTCTGGGGAAACTGATTTCAACTCACCCTAAGGAGGAACTTCATAATGGTTCCAGGTGATCTGCTATGGGTTGAGAGGATGAGATCTTCCTGTCACTGGAGGTATTCAAGGAGAGGAAGATAACTACATAATAAAGACATTCAAAGAAGTTGCACAAGGTGCACAAAGGAATCAAGCATCAGATCATAAGGGAGGAAAACCAGGCAACCAATAAGGCTGATCCTGACACAATAATTTTGAAATTCAGGCGGGGAGGAATGGAGGTGAAAATAGTTGTAACCCTCAGAGGAGGTACATCTTTTTTTCTTTTTTTTTTTTTGAGGCAGGGTCTTACTATGCAGTTCAGTCTGACCTTGAAACTCACTGTGTAGCCCAGGCTGGCCTCAAACTCCTGCTGATCCTCCTGCCTCAGCCTCCCAAGTGCTGGGATTATAGGCATGCGCCACCGTGCCTGGCTGAGCAGGTACATCTTAACAAGTTTCTATCTCTGCTTCTAATCTCTCCTCCTCCGGCTCTCCCCTCCACCTCTGCTCCAGAAATCTTTTCCTGAGTACTTCACCAGTGAGAACTTTCCACTAGACTCTCAGAATCTCAGTCATCCTAGAGGTCACCTGGTTCAGGCCTTTATCAGATGATTCCATCACCTTTGTATCACCCGCATAGCGTGGCTGTCCAGTCACTACTTGACCATATCTGGCAATAGAGTGGGCAGTCCAATGTAATTTCAGAATGCCGCTCATATTTTGAAAGTTCCTTTTAGACACAGTAAAATGCTTATATTAGTGAGTTTTCCTTAGGACATTTTTGTTGTCATTTTCTGCAGGACTAGTGCATACTAGGCCACCACTCTCCCACTGAACTACAGCCCTAGCCATAGGACATTTTTCCCTCGCTGTTTTTGAAACTGTTGGTAATAAGTTTTAAAGGAATTCAAGAGGCTGGAATCATGAGCTGAAACTTTTATTACAATTTTTCATTATAAAAAAGAAAGGAAAAAGAGCAACTTCCTTATATTGAATCTAGATCTGTTTTTCTATACCTTCCATCCATGAATGTCAAAGCCTTTGGAATCACACAGAACAAATCTACAGCTCCCTCTCTCCCATGGGCCCAGTAATGATCTGGCAACAGTAGACGGGTCTGCTAGGAAGTCACTATTCTTGCGCTCTTCTCTGGCTCTGCTTTTGTTAGCGTCTGCCTTGAAGTCTGGTGCCCATAATGCACAGAGGGCAGCAGGTGTAGTCTGACTCGGGCAGGAAGCACAGGTGGTCACATCCTTTATTCGGGATGATCTCCTCTTATTAATATAGCCCACGGTTATAGTTAACATGGTCCTTTTGTAGCAACTAGTAACTCACGATGAGCTTTCATTTACTCTAAAACCCTGTAGGCTACTCCCTCCCATCCTGCACTTATACTGTTGCATTTTGGAATTCAAGTAAGGGAATTTACCAGCTTTATGAAATTTGGAAATCTGACCTGGTGACATTGAAATAGAATTCTTTTGTGTGCAGTCAGTCACTTAACCAGTTAAGAGTCTGCCTAGGAACACCGACGTTCCACCTCACCCTGGAGAGAATGGCTATTATCAAGAAATCCACCAATAACAAGTGCTGGAGGGGCTGTGGGGAAAAAAGAACCCTTCTCTGTTGTCGGTGGCAGTGTACATTGGTGCCACCACTGTGGAAATCAGTGTGGAGATTTCTTTAGAAACTAGAAATAGAGGTCCCATTTGACCCAGGTATTCCCCTTCTGGGTATCTTCCCAGAAGAATTAAAAACATACCACAGCAATGTATGTGCACCTATGTTCGTAGCATCACAATTTGTAATAGCTAAATCTTGGAAACAACCCAAGTGCCCATTAACTGAGGAATGGATTAAAAAGATGTGGTCTTTTTATACAATGGAGTACTATTCAGCCATAAAGAAGGAGAAACTAGAGACTTTTATAGGTAAATGGATACAATTCGAGACTGTACTCATAAGTGAAATGAACCAGATGAAATATGATGTGTATACATCTTATTGTCTCCCTACTGTGAGAAACTGAAAGAGGAAATGAGATCCAACATGTACAATAGATACTGCAAGATGGGAAGAAACTTCAAAAGGAAATAAAACTGGGTTGGAGGAATGGAGAAAAGAAGGAAGGGAAAAGCAAAAAGAAAAATATACATAAAAGATAGTTAAGATAGTTATACTACTAATTTCTCTCAGTTCATTGAAAAGAAAGTTTTGTGCTAATATTTTTTGGGCAATTAAATGCCGATGCTTTGGACTCTGAGTAACTAATTTCAAGATAACAATGCACAATGTATTAACCATTGTTGCCCCCCTATTATCTTGTTTTGAAATTTGATTTTTTTCTCCTTAAAATAAAAAAAAAGAGTCTGCCTAAGTTTCCCTTTACTAGCCCTGCATTTTCTCCGTATTGTCCCAACAGTGTTAAGACAATGTTTTATTGAACTCAAAATGCTATGGGTGTAAACGTTCCCCTCACCTACCCATCCATTTACCTATCAAAGGAAATTAGCTGAGCTGGGAGTGAGAGATTTGTTTTTCCTGAATCAATGCAGGGGCTGAGCAGTCTTTACTTCCTTTTGTAAGTGCTCACCCATCATCCTTTTAATCATTTGTCTAAGAACCTTGCCCTCGATGGATATCACATTTATTGATCTATAATTTGCGGCATTCACCTTGCACATCTGTTCAATGGCCGGGCCATGTTTATCAATCTCCAGGCTGAGGCGCGTACTTTTGCGTTCTTTGTGTGGTTTTCAAAGCCGCCAGCAGTTGTCCCCCAAATGAACTTCAGGTCCTCACAAGTGCTCTGGGCTGTTATTGACCAGACCACGAGGTGGAGTTTCTCAGATCAGCTGTGGGCTCTCTGGGAAAAGACTGCCTGCGGGGGCACAGAGAAGTCACCAAAGGAGAGCTGGGAGGTTTTGTTTTCTCACTGGGAAGCTATTAGCTGGCATCATTCATTCAGCCATACCCACGCTCCTCAGGGGCTGTGAGGGCCTCCGCAGAGCGCTTTGCCAATGTGCTTTCCCACTCTTCAGCTCGGACCTCTCCGCTCAGGCAGGCCCCTTGCTGCTCCGCAGGCACGCCTAGACCTTCTGCCCTGCACACTTTGGCAGAGGCACTCAGGCTGGAATGCTCACACCTCCACCTTGACACCCAGCCACAGCTATAGTTTTTCTACAGTTCTTCTAGTCCTTTAACCTTTACTGTACACTGGAGTCACATACTAGATTGTACATTTCATTCATTTTATCATGGTTCAGTTTTGTCTTTCTGACAATATGCACCCCAAAGTGAGTGCACTCCATCCATTCTACTTAGTATAGCTAACCCAGCAAAGGCTAGGCCTCCGGGCCTGGTAACTGTAGCTCTGTGAAGATTTGCACAGTGCCCAACCTCTAGCCCTCACACACACACATCACAAATTCAGATTCCAAGATAGCTATGTCTGGTTCACTAAAGGACTAAAACAGAAACCAGATAAACTGAGGGATGTGGGCTTGACCTAATCTAGGCTCCAGTTACCTTTGCAATGTGGGATAAGAACCAAGTACACCCTCAGCTTCTCTTCAGATGAAGAACCAGGCCTTTTTACCTGGGCTCAGGGCTGGTAGTCAGCACTGGGGCCAAGAACCTCAAGCTGTAGACACAAAATTAGACTGAAATCTTGCCTATTTTGGAGGTCACCTCTTCCACCCCAGGCTCTCAAAAGTGTGAAGACCAACTGTACTCTGTTACTGATTGGTCCCCAATAGGTCTGTAATTTGAGCTGGGTTTGCTACGGGACCTTGAGGGGTTTTCTTTGTTTTTTGTTTTTTTTTTTTGTCTTTTTGAGACAGGGTCTCGCTATGCAGGTCAGGCTGGCCTTGAGCTCACTTTGTAGCCCAGGGTGGTCTCGAACTCATAACGATCCTCCTACCTCAGCCTCCCAAGAGCTGGGATTACAGGCGTGCACCACCACACCTGGCAGGACTTTGAGGTTTAAGAGAGACTAAATCTCCTCCAAATAGGGAAACTCTTGATTTGGAGTTACACATACTCACCCTAGAATGGGAGGCCCAGATTGGAAAGATCTGAAATGGGGCAGTCACATGTTGGAACATAAGCATGAAGGCTGAATTGACCTTAAAAGGTGGTGTAATCCAGCCCTCTGCTTTCAGGAAGATGAAGGGCACTAGTGCTTTCCTTAGTAGCCATTCGTTCTGCTTAGCCATGGTTATGGCGGACATGCCAGGTGCCCACGCTCCTCTCCTGTCCATAGCATTGTCCTCCCCTGGGTTTCACTTACTTCATCCCCCCTGTATGATTCTCAGGAGAAATGGAGAACATAGGTCATGAGAGCACTCGACTCTGTCCTGATTTGGGAGTCACATTTTGAAGATGGTTACAGCATACTTGTCACATAGTGGGTGCTCCACAACCATAGACTGTTACCTCATCAGCTTCCTTCTTTCTAAATTACAAAGAAAAGGAAATGTCAACAGCCAGCCCTGTGGCACATTGCTTTTGCTTTTCTCCCCATCTTTACTTTTCCACGTGTTAAAGATGTGTGTTGCCCATAATCAAGTCATACCCAGTGGCAGACAGAGTGGAACATGCTGAGGAGGGCTGTGGGAAGAACCATACATTAGGCCATCTAGGCCTGGGTTGTATCCTAGGCCTGGTTCTAAACACCACGATGGGCCTCTCTGGGTCCATTTCCCTGACTTTACAGTGCGTGGGTTGAGCTCGATGATGCTGGGGCTCCTTCCGGTTCTGATACTCACATTCCAATTACTTCTCTGCTCCTCTGGACTATATTTTTCTTACTGTACACTAGTATCCACATGAGTTTTGGAAAGAAGAAAGGAAGGAAAGGAGAGAGGGAGGAAACCTGTTTTAAACATTCAACTTGTGCACCCAGTTCTTCTTTAACTATGTGTGTGTCAGGTCAGTCACTGCCTGTTTGTCTTGTGCCATGTGGTATATTAGTGCATTAGCTCTGCGTTTTGATCTTTGTCCATACTACCATGTGTTTGTCCCCTCTGAACGTTGTCGCAGTTGGGATGACTCATCTCCCTGATCTTGTCAGAGTCACTTTGGAGAATTTTATCTCCGGTCTCTGAGCTATCAGTGACCCTGCCCCATGGTTGTACTTGATGAGCAGGTTCGGTCATTAGAGACACTGAGAATAACAGGAAATCCCATAATGCTAACCCTGGGCAGCCCCACTGAATCTCTCTCCCAGAGTTGTCAGGGAGCCACAGATCACAGTTCTGGAGAGAAATCACTCCCAGGCTCGCCTTGACCTCTCCAATTTGAATCTACAGAACAGGAAACAAATGTCCCTGGGGAAGAAGAGGGCCTTGCTCTGTCAGTCACCTCAGGCCAGGGACCCACATGGCTGATGCTGCCCTGGCTGTAGGTATGAGAAAGCACTTCAGCATGTTAGAGGTCACGCCTCCTCCCACGAGCCAGTCCAAGATGAGGGCAGGGTGGTGGTGGTGGTGGCGGTGGCGGTGGAGAAAGGTGGGGTTGGAAGCAGGACCTGTGGCAGCAGAGGAGGAAGGATTATTTTTCTTGTTTCATTAGGAGGCCAGAGGTGCTGAGAGGAAGAGGCAGCTGCAGGAGCTAGCGCTGGCGGGGAGGGCGGGGGATGGGGACAGCAACCTGATTGGAGAGGCCTTGCCAGGGAGGGGAGGCACAGGGAGGCGGCCTGATTGCCGATTCCCAGCCCACAGGGTGCCTTGCTGCGAGGGCTGTTGGGACAAGGCCTGTGCAAGCGAGGCAGGTTGGGAGTGCTGACTGGATTTTTTATTTTTATATCAAGACACTGTTTAAAATTTTTACAAAGGACAAACTCCATGGGTTTCCGTTAGTGTTTTAAGAACTTTTCTTAAAAAAAAGCCAACAACAGCAACGACAAAAAAAAACCCAAAAATAAAAAAACAAAAAAACACCGCCTTTTTGAAAGAGAAATGACAGACACAAAAGAGACTATAAAGAAAATGGGGTGAATTACTGATAGCATTTCCCTAGGGGCAGAGGCAGAACCCGGATTATATACCCGGGGACCCAGTAATGGCATGGCTTCCACAGTACCTTGTACACCAAACCTAAGGTCCCCTGGCCTAGCCAGGCTAAGGCTGCTGGCCTCTAGGGGACGCCTGCAGGCTCTGCAGCCCTCCACAGGGCCATGGAAATGGTTGGAGATCTCTTCTCCATGGCTCTCCAGCCTCACCCGCCATTAACCCCTTCCTCTGTTCACCCCATAGTCTTGTGCGAATCCATTTCTTTCATGGGGGTTCTATCCCTCAGTCTGATTATGTGAACACTGGGGGTTCCAGAACCAGAGAGAACCGGGCCCGGAGCCCTCGAGTCCAGAGCCTCTTAGCACTCATAGGTTGGAAAAGCATTTGTTCCAAAATTTTAAAAAAATCAACAAAAACAAGACCCAGAAAAAAGACTAAGTCTGGGGAGGAAGAGCTACTTTGCTCTTGAAAGCTCCCAAGTCTGGAGTTGGTTGGTGGTGTAGTTCCAAGAAAGGCCGAAGGCGAGCACCAAGGGGGTGTCCAAGTCTTGCTTTCAGGCCCCCAGGAGTGTCTGTGTTCAGGCTCAGGGAGCTGGCTTCAGCTGCTATTCCACAGGTCCTCAGCTTGCCAAGGACGTATCTGCGTCCCCACCCGAGGGGTTTATTCAGGTTTACCTTCCTATTTGTGTTTTTGTACATGCGGGTGCATGTCCACATCTGTCTATGCTTGTGCAGATGGGTCTGCTGCAGGGTGTGGGTGAGTGCGTACATATATGTGTCTGTGTGTGTGCGTGCATGTGTATGTATCTGTGTGTGTGTGTGTGTGTGTGTGTGTTGGGAGGGAGCGGGCCGGGAGGTGAGCTGGGCTCTGGGCTGGAGCTATACCCGGGTGGTAGAGTGTGAGTGGGGCAGCCCGGTACTGTTGAATCCTGTGGCAAAGGTGTTGTAGGGGTGCAAAGTCTGCACCAAGGAGTTGGGAATCATAGTGATGGTGTTGGGGGTCATGAGCGGGATGTCATCAGGGGAGCGCCGCAGGGTCAGCGTGTAGTCGGGCAGTGCAGTGAGGCGCAGCGTGTCATGGGGCGGGCCGGCCTCACACTCGTGGTGAGTGGGGCCCAGCTGTAAAGCTGCCAGCTCCTCCTCAGGAGCAGCTCCCAATTCAGGGGCCCCAGCTCCCCTCTGGGGGCTAGGCTGCCGCAGAGGCTCCTGGCGCCGTTTGTCCTTGCGATAGTAGAGGGCAGCGAAGGCCAGAACGTTGAGGAACAAGAGGGAGGCCCCCACAGCAATGGTGACACTTAATTCAGTGGAGTAGTCACGAGGGTTCTCCACCAGGAGAGGACCCGCATCCTGGTCTCCATTCCAGGAGCCCTGGGCATTCTCGTTGCTGTAGGCAGGGGAGATGGCTGGCCGCTTGGTGCTCCAGGTCTTGCCGTTGGGCCTGCGGGTGATGTGGGAGCTGTGGGTGGTATCAGGGGGCGGCACTTTGGTGGTCGTGGATGTATAGTGGAACATGTCGTGCAGGTTGTACAGGTGGGGCACCAAGTGTTTCCAAAAGGCCACTTTAGTGGCTCGGTAATGGTCGCGGACCCTTGGTTTCAGCCCGATGTGAAGATAGAGCTGGTCGCGGGGATTGTACTTGGACCAGGCTACTTCCTCAAAGCGGTTGGCCTTCGTGTGAATGAACTTGGTGTCCTGGGGAACTGGTTTGTTAGGATCCCTGAAATACCACATGGAAATCTGGGGTCACCACTCTACCTGGATAAAGGAAAGACCCAGCCACTTTCCTCTCATACCTACCCCTAACGCCTCTTCCTGAGACCCAAACTTCCCACCACTCCATACTTTTCAGGGTTCCTCCCTCTCTCCACAGCGCCTTTCTCCCCGGGGCTTGGACTCCTAGCTTCCAGCGTAGGCATCATGGAACCCACATCATTCTCCCTGTGCCTATCCCCAGGGGTCACACTACAGGTGCTTTGTCTTCTTCCATTCTACTGAGCATCTTTTGGTCTTTTTTGTTTGTTTCTTATAGTGGGGATTGAACTTAGTGCCTACACACTGAGCTACAGCCCCAGCCCCTTTTATTTTTTATCCTGAGACAGGATTTCTGAATTGTCCAGGCTGGGCCAGAACTTGTGCTCTTCCTGCCTCAGTCTTCCACTATGCCAGGATCGTAGGCGGAAGCCTCCACACCCAGCTACGTCTGTCCATCTTTTCAGCTGCCCAGTTTTGCCAAGAGCCCTCTAGAGGGTCTTTCTGAAATGTATTTTATTCCCATTTCACCTAGCTTCTGACCAGCTAACCTTGAATCCCACAGTCCTGCTAGTGACTTGCACCCCTGCTCAGTCCCAATGCTAAGGGAGTTCTTTGCTTCAGTACAGTTTTTTTTTTGGTGGTGCTGGGAATGTGACCCAGGGCCTTGGGCATGTGAAGCAGGTGCTCTTCCACTGAGCTACCACCTCTACTTCCAGGCTGTTCAACAACAAAACAACAACAATTTTGTGGTACTGGGAATTGAACCCAGGGCCTTTGCTCTGAGCTACATCTGCATCTCATTTTTATACTTTTAAATTTTGAGATAAGGTCTCACTAAGTTGTTAAGTTGATCAGGCTGGGCTACAACTTGTGATCCTTCTACCTCAGCTCCCAGAGTTCTAGGATTACGGGAGTGTGCCACCATGCCTAGCCCAACAAAATTTTTTAAGGAGATGGCATAAAATCTCAAAAAGGGGAGAAAGGGAGGAGAGTGAAGGGATCAACCAGCAATATTTGGGGAAGATCATGGGAGGGAAGAAGTTAGATAGGGGAATGGAGGGGAGGACATGCTGGGGTCCCAAAGAAGAAAAGAAACCCATTTCCTCCTTACCCAGTCTTGGCAAAGTTGGTCCAATAGGTCATGACAACAGCACTGAGCATAACATCATTCTTGGAGAAGTTGCAGGGGAAAAGGTCAGTGGGGCCTACCATAGGGACACCAAAAACGTAGGGTACTTCATCCCCGTGAGCTGCATCCGACCAGGCAGGCTTCATGAGGCTCTGGCAGTGATGGTAGAAGGCGTAGAAGTAAGTAGGTGAGCCATAGCGGGCATGTAGGTCAGCTGTCACCACCGAGGGCTCCACCCACTGGTGGTCAGTGAAGAGCGCCACCAGGGTTTTACGACGGGTCTCGGGGTTGTCACGGTCTGCCCAGTCTGTGTACATGAACTTGATGGTCTCTCGCAGGGTGTCTTTACCCTCCGGATAGCCATACAGATTGTCCACAAAATTAGAGACAGAATAGTCAAAATCGGTGCCAGACACACCATCCTCAGGGTCTACCACCCCTTCCACAAACTTGAGACCCTCACCCTGGTTGACACCTAACATGATGTCATAGTTGAGGAATTCACCCTGTTCCATGAGGATCTCAGGGTCATCAGGAATGACATCACCATCGATCACAGGCCCAAAGGCCACATGGTAGCGGGCCGGCTGGATGTCCTGCTCTACCAGCTCCTTGGCGCTCTTTTGCCGAAGACAGTCAACCATATCCACAGTATCCAGCACGTTACAGCCCACTTTGTCTGCCAGAAGGCTGGTGTACTTTACTGGTTGGTAGTTCACAGCCCAGCTGGACAGAGCAGAGCCACTTTGGATGATGGCCCTCTGGAAAAGCCCTACAGAAGACAGGCAGCATCAGGTCAGATCTGTCACGTGATACAAGTCATTAAATACGTTATTCCTTGGTTACAGAGGCTGCCCTATGGTTTGAATGGACTAGGGAGGAGGAATGACACTTCTGATGGGGGGGTGACAGGTTAGGACCAGAGAAAGGACTGTTGACCCCCATCCTTGTCTAAACCCTTTGCCTGGCTCCTCTGTTGCTTCCCTGTCCTGGTGCAATGGTTGGTAACTTGGGAGTTAAGGGAATGCTAGAGAGAATTAACCTCTTGGGTCCCAGACATCAGCTTCCTTACCCTCCCTCTCTTTATCATTCCTTGTGTCCCCCTCTTGCTTCCTGCCCAGCTGGGCCCAGCTCTGTGCCAGCGCACCACCAGGGAGCTGGCGCTCACACCACAAAGGGGTCTTTTTTTATGAGAGATGAGAAATGCAGGCAGGAGAGAGCCCCACATTCTAGGAGTTTGGGGAAGGATCCCAAGGGCAAAGGCCTCAGGATCTGAAAGCCTGGGCACGTGCCCTCTGTCTGTAGTCTCAGCAGAGACTTTCCTTTTGCTGAAGCTACTGATGCTTCACATCCAGATTTCACCCTGGCCAAGAGGGATTCTGTCCCCCAAACTCAGAAAGATGATTCTTCCCCCTCCAGGAAAAAAGGGCATCATTCCTTTCGAGGCCACGCATTCCTACGGGGTTTGGAAATTTGGCCTTGAGCACATGATTCCATTGCTCTAACAGAACGTCTGCTTGCACAGGTAGGAGAGAGAGATGGATTACTACTTAAGAGAGGGCCTCATTTTCCCAAAGGTTATTCTCCATGAGATGATTTCACAGAAGCAAAGAGAACAAATCTTTCTTTCTTTCTTTCTTTCTTTCTTTCTTTCTTTCTTTCTTTCTTTCTTTCTTTCTTTCTCTCTCTCTCTCTCTCTCTCTCTCTCTCTCTCTCTCTCTCTTTCT